>JAEBDU010000114.1:295768-423310 GCA_016802625.1 Heliconius numata
TTAAAACAATCGAAATTAAACTTTCTTGCATAAGATGATAGAGTATATATTGGATTGAATATATTTTGTCATATAATATTCTAAGCTAGTGAACTCTCAAACAAAACGTCAGAATAAGATCGATGGTTTGATTGCACGCGTCGTCGATAGCTCCGTGTGGAAGGTTAACGCGACGGTTGTCAGTTCGATTTCCACTCTGGTAGATACATTTTTAATATTTTCGCTTCCTCGCTCCTTTAACGAGGCAACGCGCGGTTTTGAATTCCACCAATACACGCAATGCTTCAGGAATTCGGAAAGTAGAAATGAAGAACAAAGTGTCTTAATGAGAAACGGAGTGTCTTAACTCTAGGTTTCAAGGTTCCATCTTCCTGCCCTGCTACGTACCTCACATCACATCGTGAAGCTCAAAAAAACTTAAAAATATATATGAGATCACGTATATAGTAAGGTAAAAAGAGAAAAGCTAGTGTTAAAAGACTTCATTCCCTACTTTCTACTTAATTTACGAGACATTGCGTGTCAAGTAGCGGAACTTAACGCCGCGCTTTTAATAGATAGTGACTCGATTTACTATGATATGAAAGACTGATGTCCCGCACTGTCATAGTCTAGCATTAATTATTTACGAGCTCAATTTGAAACACTTAAGCTTTAAACGCTTATACTGAAAATGTTATTTTTATCACTTTGTATATTTAAATAGAACATCAACTCAACCTAATTTTATAATACACATTAATATTTTTATATATTTTGTACTTAAAAAGTGGGGTTCCGTACTTTAAGACGTAAACGGAACCCTTAAAAGATCAATTTGTTGTTCGTCTGTTCGTCTGATAAGATGATTTATCTGGAGATTGCGTGAAGGTATCAAGCTGAAATTAATATTAAATATTTAAATCTATGGTCCCTTTAACCTAATAAGCGTTCCGTTTTTACCTTTTGAGGTACAGAACCCTAAAAAAAAGAAAAAGCGCATACAGTCTCATTGATAACATCTTTGTTTTAAAAATCGGTTAAAATTATACATATACCATGAAACTGATAAAGAGCTCCCTATAAAATGTATCTTCCATACAAAATAAACTTGCCCTATTTGTATAAGATGAAAATCTATTCTTGTCTCGGAATATGTAGGTGCTCTGGAAACGTTATCAATCGCTTTTATCTCGAGGGTGTCATTTATTATCGGTATCTATGCTTATAGACACATATATTATAATACTATAAATACTAATTTCTGTAATGTAAACTACACTTGTAGTGGCGTTCGACTATGTAAGTGCGACGGTTGTGGGTTCAATTCCCACTCGCTATGGTAACGAGGCAAAGACGTCGGAATTGAGTTCCAGCAATGGGGATGCGAATGCAGCCTCAGGGATTCGGCGGAAAGTGGGGAACGGAAATGTCCTAATGGGGGACGGAGTGTCTTAACACTAGCTTCCCAGATTCCCTCTAACTACCCTCCTATATGCGCAATAGAGCGTGAAACTAAAAAATATATAATAAAACTATATTAAATAATTAATTATGAATTATGATTTAGAACAAGTAGTAAATATTCTTAAATATAAAAAAAAATCATACCTATTTCAAAATAACTCTAGTACTTTTGAAGAATGTGCGATGCTTTTATCTATTTTCCGAGCGGGTTATGGTCAGACGACGCTCGCTCGGATTTACTAGTTTTTAAGAGTGCATTCATTATCTAATTCGGACTCTCTACACGGATACGCGAATATAGCATGGAATCGTATGCGATATATAATAGTATATACCAGAATTTTGAACATAACATTTTATTCACTTTATTCACAGCAAACCAAGAAAGATAATAGAATGAATTCCCTGCTAGCTAGGAAAACTTAATGTTAAGACACTCCGTTCTAAACTTTTTCGAGACATTACGTGATGAATAGCGGAACTCATCACCACTCTTTGTCTACTAGAGCGAATAAAGAAAAAATAATTTGAATATAATCCTTTAAATGGGAATCGAACCTATAGCAATCGCGTGTTTTGATATCACTCGAGGCACTCAGATTGATGAGTGGCCTCATTAAATAAAAATAAAAAAATCTCTCCCATAGCTCAGCATCTAAGTGGACAACGACCAGATTCATCTGAGAGCATTTTAAAATTTCCCGTCGACCTCACAGCGTAACTATGTTTACTGAGGAAATTAGGTTTTTCCCCTTAAACGCTGTCAACATCACTTATTATCAGTGAATTTTTCAGGGAAAAACTTCATATCCCCACATATGATTAGTGTTTCTAGAAAATATACTTCAATTTTCTCAGTTTAGTTAAGCTTGAAAAGTAATAACCAGTTCTAGGAAACCACGAGAAAAGTAGGCAAAAGTAGGGTACCTACAGAAGTTAATCTAAGTTAGACATCAGTATCATACAGTGAAATTATGTAGACATCGCATATTGAGTAGCGAAACTCAATCTCACACTTTGTGTCGTTACCGGGAAATAAAAATATAAAATATTTCATTTCCTCGAGTGGGAATCGAGCCCACAACCTGTCACGTTTACAGCCGCACGCTCGCGCCCCTGCGCTACGCCTGGCCTTCGTATGTATAGAGATTTCAATCAATTTAACTGTGCATTGTACATTATAAGCTGCGACCTCCAGCTCAATAACTCACAAATAAACTGAATTACGTACAACTGCGGCCAACTTACAGCATTCGCCTCTGTTGAGAACAAGTTTAGGAATTAATCGCTGACGGTCACTGCGGTGAAGGGGAGTCGGAGAGATATATTATAAGTATATAGAAGTTTTTGTTTTCATTTAACTTTATAATAAAGTTATGTACTTATACTAAGAAACTGAAATTCTGTGTTTATCTAATTATCCATTAAAAGCAGAAGACGAAGAAGAGGAGAAAGAAGACCAATGAAAACAAGTGATGGTACAATTACCATATATTTAGACATATTCCAACAACGCTCGATAATCTCGAAAATTGGTTGGTGCATGGGAACGAAGTGACTTAACACTATATTCCCCTATTTGGATCCAAACCCATAACCATCGTATTCACAGACAGACAAAAATAAATAATTGCACACTATGATATTAGAAATGACCAGCGTTCTGGCGTTGCCGCGATGCGTTGTCAGCCGCATCGCAAATACGCGGCTAAACAGCGTTTGGTTCATAATTAATGATTTCAACGCTCGTAATTAGAGAGCATTTGTTTATATACGAGTACGGTTGTATGGCATTAGTTTATCATAATAATCGATAAACATCTACAGTTGTAGGTTCATTAATATTCCTTTTGTATTTAGATAGTTGATTAGAATATTTGTATAACACTAGGTGATAAATATTAGCGGCCTCTGAGGTGGAATTTACGTAGTGAATCAGGCCATCTGTACATTTTGAGCTGCTTTCTTCATGTTCTTCCCCTCGTAGAAGACCAGACAGAAAGTTTTAGTTCTTTGATTTTCGCCTGAGTGGTGGGACTCAATTCCGTATTTTTTTTTATCAGACCCGAAAAATGAGAAACTTCAATCTCTTAACCGAGGATCGTGTCATCAGGAACCCACATCCATGGCCTTTTAGTGTAAAATATTTTCCCTCATATAGAAAGATAGGTAGAGAGAGATATGGATAGTACAAAAACCAAGAAGGCGAATTTTTCAAATTTTCATCCAATTTTTGAGATATTATGTGTTGTGTGGCGTAACTCTACGCCGCGCTTTGTCTTCTACAGTGGAGAAACGTAAATAATCTATATATATAAAAAGACTTGTCCTCACTGACTGAGGTAAGACGCGCGCACAGCCGTAACCGCTAATGGTAGAAACGTTAAATTTGGACAAAAGTTTACTTTCGTAATCTGGACATCCACTAAGAAGGGATTTTGAAAAATTTTAACCCTAAAGGGGTGAAATAGGGGTTCAAAGTTTGTATGGAAAAAAAAAAAATCGGCACCGATTTTTATAAAATTTGAAATTTAGATTTTTAAAAGTATTTAATTGAATACGTGTTTCATCGTTTTCTAGAATTCTCCCCCTAAGGGTGCAAATAAGGGGTTGAAATTTTGTATAGGTTTTTTTTAAATCATCACCAATTTTTATAAAGTTTGAAATTCAGACTCTTAAACGTATATAATTAAATACATGTTTCATGGTTTTCTAGAATTCACCCTCTAAGGGTGCAAATAAGGGGTTGAAAGTTTGTATAGGAAAATTCTTAAATCGCCACCGATTTTTATAAAATTTGATATTTAGACTCTTAAAAATATTTAATTGAACATATGTTTCATGGTTTTCTAGAATTCACCCCCTAAGGGTGCAAATAAGGGGTTGAAAGTTTGTATGGAAAAATCTTTAAATCACCACCGATTTTTATAAAATTTGAAATTTAGACTCTTAAAAATATTTCATTGAACATATGTTTCATGGGTTATTAGAACTCACCCTTAAATACGCAAGCGAAGCTGCGCGCGTCCGCTAGTTTAAATATAATCATTCTCCCATTGAACATCGAACTCCCAACCGTCGCGATGGCTTCAATTCAACCCAGAATAACAAAACGACCATGTTTGGTCTTTTCATCAGTATAATAATTTCAATACACCACATACTTCATAATTCACTTACATAATATACGAGTATTTTGGGAACACAATAACTTTCAATTTGTTCTTAAACAAAGAGCGATAAAACGTTCGTTAATTATTTATCGGAAATGCGATGTTGATTGAGGGCTGTGTTTTATCATTCTTGTCATGTTTACTTCGTTTAAACAGGTAGCTTTATAATATAAAAAGCTCGGATTTAAAATTTCGCGCGACGTAAATATTTGTATTCCCTCGCTCTGGTAACAAAGATACAACGCGACGTTGGATTCAGTCACGCAACATGTAATGTCTTGAAAAATTCCGCGGAAAGTGGGGAACGGAGTGTCTTAACATTAGATTATTTCTGCCTACCCTTCTGTGTGCGGGATACAGAGTGAAGCTAATTATTATTTTAATATTATGATATATTCTAAAAGGAACACTCATCGCAACGACCACTCCTTTGAAGCTACACTCGATTCCCTCCATTACTCTTCAGCCCGTCTGTGTAAAAGAAACAAGAGTACTTATTACGTAGTGGGTGAAATTGGAAAATAGCCTCGTTGAAACAATCTTTATATTGACAATGCTTAATGTAGATCGATGAATGAATTAAAGGTTATGGAGCAACGTTTGATTGTAAACATGACGGATTTGATTTCGATTCCCACTCACTGTATGGAACTCAACACCGCGCTTTGCCTCGTAACTTAGCAGGCCTGGTACCTTCGATTTGTTATACATTTTCTAAGTAAGTATGAAACAAACTTAACAAATTAAACAACAAAACCAGCAAGGACAATCCGAGTATACTCGTAAATAGAAAACTTTAATTTAATCTAAAAAGCTTTTCATATTTAACCGTAGCATTTACTCTCCTAAATATAACCTATTTTCCGGTAACAGTTCACGGTCGTGACTAATTTAGTTCTTCTCCGTACGTACGGGAACACTGTTTCTGTACAATTGTTTATAATATACAACTACCTTCATTTGTGTATAATAATGTGTTATTGTTCTTTAAGCGTTCATTGTTCCCGGGATGTGGCTCTGTGGAGTAATTACTGGATAATCGCTTGTTTTTTTTTACCTACTTAACTTTAATTCTACAGTTTACTACTAGTTAAATAATTCGAAATAATTCTCATATATTTCGTTAAACCTATCAGCTTCTCCACCAGATAAAGCATATCTACATACATTATCCTTGTTCATTCTTCACAAGGCAAGTGATATTACAAAATATCAGCTTCAGGTTCACGTTTTTACCAACATAGCAAGGTAACTAGAGGGAACCTACGTGTTAAGACATTTCGTTTGCCACTTTCAGATTTTTCGAGACATTGCTTATTGAGCGGCGGGGGTCGAAGCGAGAAATAAAAATAATTTAAATATAATCGTTCCTTCGAGTGGGAAGCGAACTCACAAACATCGTGATTACAATCAGTCGCTATCGCACTGCTCCACGGAGGCCTCGTTAATCCTTACAAATTATAATACACTGTCAACAAACAGATACACAAGCCAACAACTAAAGGCAAATCGATTCGAAATTAGTTTATTCTGAACTAATTGGGGATGGTTTATCCTCGGCACAGTAACGACAATTGTCCTGTATAGCTTTCATCTACATCTACAGCGTTAAATATCACACAGCAGTATACATTGCTAGTTAACTTTTTGGAGCTTCACGCTCTTTCCCACTTGCGGGGTAGATAAAGAGAAGCTTTCTTTTAGCTTAACGGTGTTTCCCGTGGTAATCGAATTCACAATTTTCACGTTTACAGTTAATCACCATACCTACTGCTGAGCCACTGCTGGCCTCTACTACATTGCTATATTACTTACTATTGGCAGGTTCTGCAGATGTAGATGTGTCACTAGGATTTATATATGTAAGTAGACAGAGAAGACAAAAGAAATAAAGAAAATAAATATTTTTTATAAAACGCAATGTACACCATTCAGTGTGGTACAATCTCGCTATTAGTTAACAATGTGTTGATATCGCAGTTGTTTAGAAACAATTCACAATTAACTATTATATGTTTATCCAAAGGCCTGCTAATTATCCGCGCTCAACTTACTACGATACTTACGATGATTTCCAAGAGGCGCGGGTTCAAATTCTGATCTTCAACTTCAACCTTCAACTTTTTATTCGTTTTTTTTTCCTTAGGGTGGAATAAGACTTTAAAAACCGTAAGCTTAAAGCGTAAACGAAGGAAACCTAGTGTTAAAACACTCCGTTCCCCCCTGTAAAAATGTCACTTTATAATTAAAGTATAATTATTTGACTTTGAATCAGATATATTTAATGTTTATATTTTTTTTCCATATGTTCAAAGGAAATGCACGGGATATTCATCTTATTTAATTTACTTGGATTTCACTCCGATAAGAGAATTGCTGCGTTAGGTTCCGCCTTTATTAAACAGAAAACGGAGAACGATATATCTGTCTGAACACTAAATTCTTCCTTTCCTGTTATATATGTATGTATACAAATGCATAAAGACAATACATAACCTAGGATTTGAACTTGTAAAATTTATAAGCAATCTACGGTCGTAAATTCCATAACGTATTACGCACACATCGCGTTCGATCGACCTCAAATCCTCTAGAGAGAATCTATATACTATATTTAGGATTGATTTGTGAGACCGCTGTAACTCTGCAACATACAAATTTCAATAGGGAAAATCTATTACACCTAGGATCTACATATGTTTCAAGACTTTGAAGAATAAGTCACTACACCAGGAGCTAAGAAACAGTCAGCCCCTACAAGAAGGACAGTACGCGAGGCAACTAAGAAATCAACGGCGGTAGTTCGTTTAAATAATATTTAATTATACTCAGCGACCAATGCCACTTCAGTGTGTGATCACCTCACCACAAAATATTATAAGAATTTTTTTTTCATTTCATGTGAAAAAGAAAAAATTTAAACAACTCAAATATTTTGATTATTTGAGACCGTTAAGATTTATTTCAATCCTCTAATATCAATATTTCATAGCATTTTTTGTGTACGTACATACGTTAACACCACTTTGCCTTATTACCAAAGCGGGAAACTAAAATAAGTAATTCATTTTCCTGAGTGAAAGTCAAACTTACAACCACCGTGTTTACAGTCAGACGTTATGCCACTACGCCACGACCATTAAACAATGGCTTAATATATGTAATCAATTTGAATTTCATAAACAGAACTCGTAATTACAAGTTACCCAGAAATGATTTTAATATATTTTTCTCAATCTGAAGGGAAGACTTTGTAATTTTAATTAACTTTTTCAAATATTAAAGAACAAGGGCACGAATCCTTTTAAATATTGCTTGTAACGTATTTAATCAATTGCCAACATTTTTTTTCTAACTGCGGTAAGATAGGCAGGGGAGACCGACCTCGGTTGACATGCGAGAACAGAGAATCGATGATACTAGAAGAACGTCTGGGGATAAATATAAAATCTTTATAAAAATATCATTTACTATATAAAAATTATTTTAAAAAATCGAGTTTTCATAACAAACTTAGCAATAACTGTAGCGAACAGACGTCGCGTCGGTGACATTATTTAATCAAGAAGTTACTGCTGCCCTCGGGGAGTCGGCCGCGATACCGTTACAACTTAATATTGTGAATCGCCCGCAACATGGAAAAGACAAATTAAACGTGACTTTTATTTTCAATCTTACTTTATGAGACCTTGTGTTATCTTTGTTGACATAGAAAATGTATAGTTTATACATTTTAGATGCATATTCGTCGAGCTTTATCCCGTATCTTGCAGAGTAGGCAGAGAAGATACTTTTAAGACAATCCGACAATCCCCAGATTCAAAATACTACTTGTTGAATGACATATCTCAATGCCGCACTGTGTAATCAGAACGTGCTTTTTTTAGCTTCACGCCGTATCCCGCACATATCACGGTAGCAGTCTTAACATCCCGGGTTCCCTCCTGAGATCCTAATTTTAAGACCCTTCCCTATAAGATACTTCCGTTCCCCACTTTCCGCCTAATTCTACAGGCATTACGTATTAAAAGGCGGAATTCAACGCCGCTCTTTGCCTCCTTACCATAGCGAGACCAGAAAGAATATTTTCATTTTCCTCTCTTTTTATAACTCAAGGGAAGGGACTCAATCCTTGAGTGGGAAGCGAATCCTCAACCCGTCGCTTTAACAGTAGCACGTGTGTCCCTACGCCACGTCTGTCCCGCTACACGACGTCAACATAAATACAGGAAAATGACAACAGCTCAAACACCGGAAATTGAAATCTTGTAATTATATTTCTAAACATATAAATGTTATGTTGGACATAAATTAAACATAACATTTTCCTCCAAATGTTGTTCAAATGTCCCGAAAACGCCGCGAAGTGACAAAGTGCTTATTACCGTCGCCGTCGCCTGTCAGAGGGAGGCCTCGAGGCTTTGTATGGGATAAACTAAATTTAAATATATCACTTTGTTTCCCTTAATGTTTTAGTTTGTAATTCTAGTACTCTAATGTACATATTGGTCGAAAATATTTGTTTATATTTGTAGTTATAAAAACATATATAAATTACAATGGCCGTGGTTGTTATGCTTTCTCGACGATTTATTTATTTTCAGTTCCAAGTTCTGTTGAGAAGACCAATTGCGGCGTTGAGTTCCGCCACTCAACACGCGATATTTCAATATTTGGACGGAAAAGCGAAAAACAAAGTGTCTGGGGACACTGAGTTCCCTCTGCCTACCCGGCACTATGGGAGATGAAGCCTACCCTGCAGTATACAGGATGAAGCTAAAAAAAATATCACAAAGCGAAACAATTTTTTGAATAGACCCAGGCTTTTTAAGCCTTCAAAAGCTTAAAAACGGCCGCCGTATTTAGGAAAAGCTTCACGAGAGCACTAAACAAGGTCTGCAACTACACAATGGCACCTAAACTCTATATTTCATTTAATCCCCACTCACCTTCCATCCGCGTATCGGGAGGACTACGGCTACGGTCTACGGCTCTACGCCTTATAAACTTGGAGCAGGTACATATTATGTATCTAACAGTAAAAGTGGCATATCTGGGTTGTAAAATATTTTAAGATTTTTGATTGTTTTTTTTTCTTCACGTATTTATTGTTTGAAGACAGTGGCACAAATTTTGACTCTAAGCATGCTAGGTTGTGGATTCGATTCCCACTCGAGGAAGTGAAATATTTAATATCTCAATTTTCTTCGTTCTGGTGTCGAGGCAAAGTGCGGCGTTGAGTTCAACCACTCAACTTGCCTTCAGAAAACGGCATGATAATTAAAATTATCAATTCGACCTGTATACATGTACTTATTTAAAATATTGTAGTACCTACATAATATTCAAAAAGAAAACAGTATTAAATACTTATTTTGGAAATTTTATGAAATACCAATGTGAACTTAGTAACATAAATATATTCTCTTTTTTTAATCCTTACATATACAGGATAGAAGAGGCAGCGCTTCTTTTACTGAAACTGCATATAGGGTAAAATATTTCAAACCCGGAGCTAAAAAAATTAATCAAGATGCCTCCAATAGTTTGGACGTAGGATTTTTTTTTCATTTCACGATTTTTCTCCATACCTGTATTTCATGTGACGCACACATACACATACTACTAAGCGTTGCAAAACTTCTACTTTTCATTCGTCAAAACATAACCGAACGAGAAAGAACGATATCTCGCGAAAAGAACGATATCTCACGTTCTTTTTCACGCAATTACCTATATATTATAATAAACCTAAATAACGTTCAAAGCTCTTATTAAAATTGTTTAATAAAGTCCTACTTTAAGGCAATTTATTATATCACCTTTATTATTAAATTATTTAGAAAGAATGCATGGTTATTGAACCACCCACAAAATTATATTCAAAATTTTTAACACACAAAATGATATTGAACTACGATAGATAGGTACTTACATTTAACATTAGTTTTACATCGTCGTTGTCGCATTATCCTTTCACTAGCACTAATATTTATATCACAAGTAATATTAAAAACTCAACATTTGTTTGAAATGTCTTAAAAGAATGTATGTTTTGATAGTAAACTCAAATACTGACACACAATAGTTTCACATTTGAGAAACATACTCAGTAATCACATCATCACGATCACGAAACATTCATCACAAATTTTAGAAATCCGATTAATGATAAAAATTAATATTAAACAACATCCAAATAATTTAAAACACTTAATTCTAAAGTCGAACAAAATAATATAAATACAACAGAATTTAGCCGCGGAACGGCTGTTCTTACACAGATAATTAAAAACATTGTAATAGTTGCCATTAACTAAAATACTTATCGAACATACTATAAATTTTTTTATTAAGATTTTCATTATTATTTATATTTGTATATTTATTTTGATAGAAAATTGTATAAAAATTTAATAGTAAATGAGTTTTATAATGTTACACGAGGATTAATATTTAGTAATTATCTGTAAATAGTATTGATAATTTTATTAATTATTTTAATATCAATCATGCGTAAAAAGTATAATCTACATTTATTATGAACTATAGTGTTATATTAAACAATCAATCAATATTAAAAATCAATTTTGATATCTGCACAAAGATACCCCGCTCACACCGCACCGATTCCCATGGAATCGTGCATTATATACATATATATATTAAGATAGAGAGAACCGAGAACACTAGGGGTCAACTGTGGGATACAGCCTGAAACGGATATTAGGAGCAAATGCCAAAAAAATATGTCCATTCTCTAAATATCAGGTTAGCCCTATTTACACGATCACCGTGTATTGTTTGCGTCTTATGAGTCTACCCCTATACTGACTTATTACTTTGACGGGTTAATTCGGAAATTCTTCAAGTTTAAGGGGTTGAAAGGGTGAAGGGAAGGGGTGAATGTTGAAGTTCTCTTAATAAGACATTGGAAGTAGGTACGTTCCTACAAGTTTTGATGAATTGTCTCAGCGCGTGACTCAGTTTATTTTTACTTGTAGACTAGGTAAACATAGTATAAGTTGAATGTAAAGATTAAAATAAATAATTATTATAGTTTGTATAATATAATCTAACTATTATAAGAGTACCTTGCTACATACATTAACATTTAAAATGAATTGTCTCTAGGTGACCCAAAAGTGAATTTAATTCATTGCTTCGAGTTGACATCGAACCCACGTCTATCGTATTTACAATCAAAGTCCGTCTTTACTTCGCTGCGATAGTTATATTTTGTTTTAGTAGATATATGAAGTAATACATACATACAAAAAGACAGGAAAGGTCCACTTATTAGGGATCAGTGGTCCTAAGCTGGGACGGTAAAGGGTTGCCTTTCTACCCTTTTTTACCCGGAAACCACTAATTTCTATGAAAAATAAAAGATTTACCTTCTATTTATGGTTCGGACTTTGGACTTGGAAATGCACTGCACATAACAGTATCAACAGATAGACAATTTATTTTTTAAAATATTATCATACACGTCCAATAGGAGGCCGTCGTGGCGGAGGGGAATAAGCGTGTGACTGTAAACAGTTGTGGGTTCGATTTCCATTCAAGTAACGAAATATTTTCATTTTCTCGCCCGCGTAACAAGACAGAAGACACGAAATATCTCGAAAATTGGGCGGAGATTTAGGAATGGAGTGCTTAACTCTAGGTTCCCTGTAGATAAGGGACCTAGTGCTGGGAAAAGCGTGAACCTCTAAAAATTAAAGATCAAAAATAAAAAAGAAATAATGGCAAAAATATTTTATTACTCTTAATACACGTATTCGCCCATCTTATAAAACCTACGAGGTTTCAAAAGTTAAAAAAAAATAAACTCATTCGCTTCTAATGCTTATATTTATAACATATTAACCTAAAAAAACAGATTTTACACTAAAAATAGAAATTAGTGACTCACATTAATAATAATAATAATCCAAAATAATATGGACATTTTTAATATTTATGAGTAAAGTAACTGTACTTCTTTCTTAGGATATGCTTTTAAAATATGAAATATATTTTCCTCGTTTCTGTTTTTGTTGGAGACAAAATGAAAATTTAATATACATATTTTTAACCAAAATCTCATCAATTATTTGTACTAAAATTACAACTTGACTTAAAATATTTTATAGTGTAAGGTGTAAGTTGTCGGTAATGTGTATGCAACTTCTATAATTTGCATTTAAACCTTCTAATGGTTCAAAATGGTTGTAATTGTAATATAACGGTATTAATCAAATTATTTCGCAAGAAAAGGTCTGATTAACAGTATATAACCTTTATTAACAGTATAGCAAAAAACTGTTTTTCTCAAAAAAAGGTGACAAAACAATATAAAAACTATAATAATATATTCATATAACGCATTTATTCATCATCAACTTTAGACTGTCTTTTTTTCTTTTTTTTCTTTTCACTTGTTGGTTCAGAGACTGCATTATCTACTTCATCTCCACCTTGCCCTAGAGATTTCTTCTTTTTTTTCTTTTCACTAACTTCAACTTCAGCTTCAGCTTCAGGTGCTATAGATTTCTTTTTTTTCTTTTCGCTAACTTCAGCTTCAGCTTCAACTTCAATTTCAGGTGCTATGGACTTCTTTTTTTTCTTTTTCTTCTTCTCCGAACCTTCAGTGTCACCATTCTCGGTATCATCTTTAGGCTCCATTTTTATGCTCGAGTCTGGCACAGATTCCGTTTTTACTTTCTTTTCTTTTTTACCTTTTACCTGATTATTAAAAATAATACATTTTAGAATTATTTATGTATGTATAAGGCAGTGGATTACGGGTGACATTACTTTGCTAATAAATAATAGAAAAAAAACATTCCACTCTATATAATCTGACTAACAAAGCAAAATATTTTCAAATATGTATAACATATTCAGACCGTCCCCGCATAGGAGTACGAGCATTGCGACTATAATCGCGACGGTTGTGGGCTCGATCCCACTCGGGGAATCAAATATTTTGTTTGTTTTTTCAGCTTCACGCTGTATCCCGCATAGCAGGTGAGGCAGAGGGAATCTAGTGTTACGAAACTCCGTTCTCCACTTTCTGTCTAATTCTGAAGGCATTGCGTGTTGACTGGCAGAACTCAACGCCGCTTTAATATTTTCATTTCTTTTTTTTCCTAAATATTACTAAAACTTTGATTAAAATATTTGATTAATTTAAAAATAAAACTTGCACATAGCTTATATAATTATGTAAGTAATCCAAACAAAAAAAAATTTTTTTTAGCTTTAGACTGTACCCCATTCATAGGAGGATAGACTGAGGGAACCTCGGAACCTAGTGTTAAGATAATCCGATCCCCATTAAGACACTTCCACTTTCCATTTTCCGCCGAATTCTTGAAGCATTGTGTGTTGAGTAGTGGAACTCAACGCCACACTTTGAAAAATAGCTTTTAAATAATAAAAAAAAAACAGTAAAAAAAAATACCTCAACATCATCTTCAAGTTTAATCTTCTTGGAGGATACTCCATCTTCATCTGGAGAATGCTCTCGTTTGATGGGTTTCTTATCTAATGTGCTGTCAGCTGCCGTGGGGTATTCAAATACTTCACTGTTTGAAGAAAAACAAATTATTATTTAATTTTTGGTTATAAGTAATTCTGTTATACAAAATAATTCAATATAGCTTTGCATTCCCTTGAACAATGTGTTTACTTTAACAATGATTTTGATTTAAAAATTACAATTGTCTATACATATAATAAAACTAACGGATCGCGGTCTTTACATGGAACATCTGTGAGAAAAACTATTATTGCAAGTATTTATAAATGTAATAGAGACAAGCCAAAACAATTGTTTTTAAATTTTCTGTCTATATTTCTGGGCATTTGGAACCAATTTTAATGCAATTTCACTTCCCTTCCCTTAACATTTATTAAAATAGGTTATTATAATATAAATTATTTATTTGACAAAATTGGTACAAAATAATTGTTTTATTGAATGAGCTGAAGCTTTTGTTTCCAATTTTTGTTTCTAAAATGCATTATTATTTTTACTAAACCACTAAAGTAATTCAGATTAGTTAACAAATAAAAATATATATTAAAGCAAACAAAGCTGCAAGCAGGGTCTATAGTACAAAATAATCTTAGATAATTTACCTAGCAATTCTAAAATCATAAAACATATACTCACGATTTACTATGATATTTCTCAAACTTCGCCTTAGCTTTGCCTGTTCCGCTTATTCTCCTTAAATTGCCTTCTTCCATGAGCCTCAGTTTATTTTCCAATTTCACTTTATGTTCAGCACCAAGTTCAAAAGACACATCGTCTCCCAAAGCATCCACTCGAGTCGCTAAAGCTGCCTTAGCTGCTAACATCCTAGACATCTTTCCCTTATTTTTTGTACTACACTGCCCTACCAACTGTGCATGGTATATAAGACCATATTTTGGTGTATCTTTCTTAGTTTTTAACGCTCTAAATAAAGCCTTCTCTGCACCAAATATCTGTAAGGTTGAAGCAGGGTGCTTAGCTAAGTTCATCAATGACCCAGCATGAGCAATTAACCTAGCTCCTATATGTTCTCCGATCAAAACTGTTAAATTAGGCGCCATTGCCATCATTCTAGCTTTTAAGTAGTCCGTCAAATGTGTCCTATAGTCTGTGATAGAAATGATTTCGTCACATAAATGCTGTATATTCATTATATCATCCTCAGAAATTTCAGTTCCCATTGATATTTCGGCAGCTTCCTTAACTCTCTCTTCTAAGTCTTCCGGCAATATGTCAGACAAATCTGTTTGAGCCGCATTGTCTCTTGTACCCATAAGTTTAACTATTTTGACAAATAAAGTATTATCAGTTATAATTTTGCCGAGTTCTGGAAAATGCCAGCCATACCACTCTCTGCATCTCATTACATAATTATTTAACTCTTTGTCTAAGTCATCAAGAAGACATTGGGCTTGAACAATCATTGTGTCAATTTTGTCAGGAGAAAACTTTAGTTTATATCTAGATAGCGAATGGGCCAGACCAAGTGCCATGGCAGTCATTTCCTTTTTAGGTAGCCCTGTTAGTAAACTATCCATTTGTGACCGTATACATCTCAATAACTCTTGCACATTTGAATTTGAAACACATTGTAAGTCAAATTTTTCTTTAATTGCACTCCCAAGCTTAGCATCACCAACAAGCAACTGATCTTGGATATCCTTACAGACATGTTTTTTAAGAGCTTTCTTTAAAGTTTTAGATAATTTTCCTTCAATAGCTGCAGTAGTAGCTGCTAATGCTTCGGTGGTATCTTCAAATTTGATAAAGTTCTTTAATTTCACACTGTAATAAAATGTTATATTAGACAAAGTGCAACAAAAATTAGGTAGTCAATATAAATTTACCATCAGTTCACTATAGTTATAATCCTTAGATATCTATGCAAGAACTGCACCAGCTCACATAACTACATACTACACATACACATTTCAAGTGTTAACTATAAATAATGTGGCAGAATTATTTAGAACATTGACAAGGAGAAAAACATTAAAAATTAAATTACTATCACTTACACAGACGATGCTCCTTCTGGTGTATTGAACTCTTGATACAAATCATCTATTTGAGACAATTTGGATTCATCAAGTAACTAAAACAAAAAAACTATATAAATAAAAACATTTGCTGTTATAGGAATGCTTAGTTAGACTCTATTTTTTTATAAAGAAAGAGCATAACGGATGTAGTCATTCTACATGTGTAACAAGATGTAAATAAATAAACCCTGCTACCGAACCACGCATGTAATACACGCTAGTTTAGAAAACACACATAGTAAATCAAATATATGTATAACAAAGAAGCTATGAATCTATTATACATGAATAAAAGTTAATTTAAGGCACACAACCCAAGTATTTTACATATTATTCTGATCAAGTTCTAAGATGCGCATTTTGCTCTTATATCATATGCATTTTGTTGATGACAATTTACCATTACCTAAATAGTGTTATAAGTTTATTTAAATCATATTTATTATTAAAAATTTCATAAGACAGATTGTTACCATACAAGTTTTAGGTTATAATCAACACGTGTCAGCGCTTACCTTAAATATAGCGTATCCCGCCGGAGTTTCAAACAACACCAACATGATAACAATTCAAAATGCACGTATCACAATGTAACTACAGTAAAATATAACGTTTAAATACAATAATGTATAAGTTTTCGCTATTTAACATTCGCTACTAGCACGACGCCTCAGCATCGCGGGAGGGTTCGACTTTGACAAGCGCCTAGCGTGTTAGTCTTTTGACGTTTCTTTCAAACATGGCGGTGATAGACGCTTCATTTTATATTTCATTAAAAAGTTTGTTAAAAAAATATTTTGGTAAAATAAATTTAAAATAGTTGTAAGTGAAAAATAAGGAATAAAATTTTGGGCATACTTTTAAATTTTTTTCTGAACTATATAAGTTATAACATTTTTCTATACATATATTCACTAGTTAAAGAAGTGAGGCATGCTTATTAAAGATGTGACAATGTGATTTATAAGTAAAGTGCATATTTATTACACTAAATATATTTTGCTTAGTAGCTAGGAATATATTTTTCATTTTACATCAAATATTTGATGAAAAATAAATTTTAAGCAGAAATACAATCTTGAAATTTTAAATAACATTAAACAGAATTTAGACATGTAGACATACAGAACCTAGTGATAAAACACTGCGTGTCCCACTTTTCTTTAATTTTTTGAGGCATTGTGTGTTATCTGGCACAACTCAATGCTACGCTTTACCTTGTACCAGAGTGAGGAAATTAAAATATTAAATAATTGATTCCCTCCAGCTGTCAATCGTACCAATAACAGCCCCGTTTATAATCACACGCTTGCACTATTATATTATGTGTTCATTAAATTATCTTCACCTTCGATTAGCTTCTTATCTCTCTAGCGAATTAAACCGCGTATTAGCGATGTAGACGTAGAAAACAGAGTAAATAAAGGTATTTACCCTATTTTTTACTACAACAAATACTAAGAATACTACTATTTTCATTTCTTTGAACATAATAGACAAAAAAGTATTGAAAAATATATCGTTTATTTGTTCGACCTACTTTGAGAGATTTCTCAAGAAATCATAATTTTTGTGTTCGATAGTCCATTTATCGAGGAAGGCTATAATATATTTAAATAATATTTACGGGGTAACATCAACACGTGTTATCCCGCAAATTGAGGAATCTCTAAAGGCGTGCACTCAAGAACGAGGTGATTGAACGAACGGAAACGAGATCATCAATCAATATATAAAAAATATAAATTATTATTTTGTAAAATGCTTCAAGATTTTTTAACGCAAGACATAATCGTCGAACAGTTGTCAATAATATTGTTATAGATTTACGCTGATATAGTGTTAAAACACTGCGTTCCCTATGTTGTGCTAAATTGCGTGTAGAGTGGTGAAACTCATCGAAGCGCGATAATGAAATCAATTTATTCCTCTGGATAGAAATGGAACCCACAACCGTCGCGCTCACAGTCAGACACTGTATCTTTGCCGCAGCCCCACGATGGCTTCAATATTATTGAATCTCGTTAATAATAGTACCTATCTAGGGAACAATTTAAGAAATTTGTATTTATATCCTTATTTTCGGAAGCTAAAAGAAAAGTTTCAATTATTGGTGGTAGTGGGTTAGTGCTACCACCTGTATACCTCTTATATCTTGGAGTGTGGCAGTATAAAATAATGTAATTAACACATTAGCGATTAAAAATAACATCCCGCGTTTTGTTACATAATTTTTTTGGAAATAGAAATATAAAAAAGAAGCTTTCGCCATAAAATATAGTGTTAAAGTAACTAACATAGTAAGCTTATTTCAGCGTGGCCATAATGAGTTTCTAAAATGTGAGTAAGCAGAATCGGCAGGGTCCGGAAAACCGTAAATTTAGAGGTCAACGAAGGAACAAGGGAACGGAACTATTACAAGGTAACGCACAGACCCGCAGGAACGTGAGCAAAATAGAAAAGTCCGTGTCATTAAAGCTATTAACCGAATCCTATTATATTGGATATTTAATAATGTTACTTAGATTTTGTTTTTTTTTACCTAAACTATATGTATTAAATTCTTTATAACGTTGTCCTCTTAGACTGCAGTGTTGCTTCTATTTAGGGCATCATTTAAGTAGTATTAGTACCTACTCTATACTAATATTGTTTAAAATGTTATATACATATACCTACTCGTACATACATAAAGCAAAATGCATGTGACTACCGGGCTGGTCAGAAAGGAATCTTTGGTTACAAAATATTAGGGTGACTTTTCAAGATATGAAAATTGAACATAGAAAAATACATATTGGTCTACGAAATGTATTTTTCGATGCCATATTGACTCAGTGATGTAACGTCTCTCTGTTAACGCGACGCTTGTGGGCTCCGTTCTCAGAGAAATATCAGAAGAAATGATAATATTTAATTTATTTTCTTTTCTCTGCTCTAGTGACAGAAGCGCGCCACGAAATTCCGTCATTCAACAAACAATTTCTCGAAAAATTCGGGAACGTAGTGTCTTAACACTGTCTACCTACTCAGTTTTGCGTGATTTCTTTCCGCCCATCTCGCTGTCGCCTGTATATATAGCATGTTTCGTTTCACCACAAAAAAATATTTGACTGTAGCAATATTTTTGCTAGACCTTGTTTGTGATAATAACAGTTGGGGCATTAATCTTTTAAATTGCTTTTGTCTTCAGCAATTTTTTTGTTTTGTATTTTTATGTCTTTCCATATCTTCCATGTTTTACATTATAGACAAATAGAGAGCTCATCGAGTCACTTAATTCACATTGTCACGTGACAATTTTATGTGTGAAGGACGGACGCCGCATTTACTTAAACAAGCCTAAGAAATGCATATATACTTACAATATTTTTTAGTTTCTCGCTGTATCCTGCATATATAACAGGTTAAACAGAGGGAGAAAAACATTTTTCGACTCATTACATGATGAGTGGCGGCACCTAACGCCGCGCTTTGTCTTATTACCAGAGCTAGAAAATTAAAACTATTACAGTCAAACCTAATACCCTTAATAAATAAAAAGTAAATATATGATAAATAAAAATAGCCATATCCACACACAAACATCAGCGTGTTTGCGTACAAATACTCGCAAATGGATTTACATTTCCAACTCAGCGCCATTCGCTTGGAAATTGAATAACCCACCTGAAGGCGTGCACTCCGAGCTGAATGATTGAGTGAATGGTTCCTATCGAGCGAACGAGTGCCGCATCAATCAGACGAGAAAATAATCACATTTACTTCATTCAATCCGTTCTTTAGGTCTTTAAGTGATGTGTGTAGGTACTTCATTTGTGGCCCTTATGATAAATTCAACGAATGAATGGAAATAAACTGTCTTATAATGCTTAGGAAGTCTAAGGAATGTAATTCGTAGATATGAAAAATAAAATTTTTATATAAAAATACGTAGCCTTTTGAAATATAAGTTGAAAGACTTTTCTTAACATATTTCGTTTCAAATTGATTCACATATAGAAAAATGTTAAGTAAACATCACTGAGGACATGGCTGAAAGGTTCTACTTTCAATTCTTAAGTAAATAATAATTGTGAATAAGACTGTAATATATATAAAAAAAGACATAGTACCGCGTTTAGTTTAAGATTTAAAACACCTTTAATCAAATCACATCTTTTTCTATATTTTTTAATATTTGGAATGAAAATATCTTCGTCCATTGTGTGTTCGTCACAATTGAATATTGATTTTGCCGATCAAGCTTAAAGGAGTGACTTTTGAACGATTTTTCACATGACCTGAAAGCTCTCTAGTGGAATAATCATGAATGAAGTCAAAAGTGTAAGTATGTTGGCTCGCCCACTGTCAAAACTCTTGGAATCATAGGAATATAGCCTTTATAAGTACCTACTCCATGACTAATTAAAATGTCATTTCCTTATAACAAGCATTAGTATAAACGCACCGCCCTATTTCCGGTACATTGCTTATTAAGTGACAGTACTCAACGCCGAGCTTTGTATTTTTTTTGCGGTTAAATAAAATAAGGAGGGGATGAAGAGGGAAGAGTTATTAAAGTAATAGTTACTGAACTACCACCACAAACATCATGAATCAATTTATATCGTTTTCTAAAGGTTTCTTTGCGTAATACCCGCCCTCAGCGTCCCGGAGGTATTACATAGATAACATATGCAACGATTAACCCGCGCCGCGGTACACTTAAGCAAATTGCGCCATTACCGACGATCAGATCAGACACCCGCGACCTACTTGCGAGCACGGGGATTTCTACTTAGATGTTACCTTGTTACATTATATAGATAAAGGGAAATATCAAAAATAAATGGGAAACTGATTGTAAACGCGACAGTGGTGGATTCGATTCCCACTCTGGAGAATGAATTATTTTGAGACGGACGAATTAACTGAATTAACCGTGAACTATGAAGCCGCACTATTGACACACCCAGCGTCTTTAGCTGAATAAGATTTACGTTACGATTTTACCATCGAAGTTCTATATTGCTATTATAAATTAATCATTTTTAGCCAGTCGTGATGCAATATGTTGTAGGCTCGATTCCTACTAGAGGGTAAGTATATTACTTGTAACATGTAACTGTATAATAGAAAGTATAGAAAAGACTGTCTAAGAAAAATAACTTTGAAAATGCTGGTTTGTTTTGTATGTATGCTGGTGCACGCTAACCTCAAAAACATTTTTTATCTGATTTTAATCCAGTTTTCTCAATTTAATACATGTTTTATTCCTATCAGTTTATAAATAAAAAAAGACTAAATACTTTCCTATGCGGACGAAGTCGCGGACGAATTTTGTTGCCTTAATTCACTAAAGAATTATTTATTGTATCCCGCATACTAGACATAAATTCTTTCTGCCACAAAAAGCAAAAAGCGATTTGAAATAGGTTAAATTGAAAAAGTATATAGTAAATTCTATAATTTAAAACGAATAGGCTTAAAATTAAAGCATCCATTAAGTATAAAAGGTATTAAAAATTCACACCGCTGTTATATTTTATAGGCTGTCATTAAACTTAGAGTATTTTTCTGACGCTGCCAGTTTATAAACACAATGGAAACGAAAAAAACATGATTTCTACTCTAAATTAAAATAATATTTGAATGTAGACACTTACAATTTGAATTAATCAAATAAAAAAATGTTATCTATATATATGATAATAAGGTATTCTAAATAAAGTAAACACGCATTGTATGGAGGTACACATACAGTGTGATCGTTACAAGTTTGTATAGTAACAGTTATACAGGAGTAAATAACATAGTTTATGTAACGACTTTGGCAGACGCTTTGGCACTTCAGCGGTCCCTTACTCCCTACGCCCTGACTGTAAACACGGGGAATACTACTATATGTATATTTTGTATTAGAAATAACAGAGACAAAAGGAGACCTAGGTTGACCTTCGAGAAAACGGTAGAGATAAATATTGGAGGAAGGCCATGGAAAATGCATAATCCGAAGAGCGTTAATGAAGAGGTTGAACCCGCTAGGGATAGAGTGTGAAGCTTTCGTCACTCACTCTCTCTACGAACCATTCTAGCTTTATGCTGTATCCCTCACATCGCATAGGAACCTGCGAATACAGTGTTGGTGAAGGTAATAGAAAACATATTATTTCTCTCCTCATCTATTTCTTTAAGACATAACTACAAATGAAATAACCAAAATCCTTCAATAAATGTCTCTAAACGCTTACACTGTAGAGGCATTGTGCCTCTATAAACACTTTATATAACGCATCTTCTTTATTATTGAATGCGGAAGCTTGTTTTTGTCACATCTGCTATAAATATGGCATCACACGAGTGTTTCCGATCAGAATATAACGTTACAGGGAAAACTTTTCTTTAGCTAATAATAAAAGGGAATGGCTTACGCTTTATATGTATTTTTTTCATAGATAACAGTTGGATAATGAAATGCAATGCCATGTTGTTTTTACTTGTTTTTTCCCGCATACTAGGGTAGAGTTCGCCCTGCTATGCAGGAAAAAAATATAGTTTTTTTACCAGAGCAAGGTAAATTTAGGTAGGCTACTCTTTGTTACCTCCGGTTTCGCCCGCGTTATTAAATGATACTTGTATCAAATGACCACATCACAGTAATTACATTCGTACAGTAGGTTAAATTGAAACCGTTAGCACAGCTCTTGCGCTTTATAATGTTAGTCGAGCTTAGAAGCTTTACTAGTTTTGGACTAGCAATGAATTCAAATCGGAAAAAATAAAACTACAAAGAATTTTTATATGTTTTATACGTAATCGCAGCGATAAATTTTAATTAGTAAAAAATAAGGCACTTATAAGGTCGGGGAGTGGCCGTTACAGGCTGACTTATTAGTTACGAGGCTACATACTGGAGTGAACATTACTGATTAGTAAAAGTATATAGGAAATACTCCTCACCCCTCCTCCTCCTCCTCTCCTCCTCCGCGGCACACTGTGGTAGGCACAAACACATACATAAATACATATGTACGTCATTATTAAATCATAAAGATAAACGATATATTAATGGAGCTTACCAATAAACCTCAAAATAGAGTTATAGTTGTAGAATTAATTACTATATGAAGAGAAATGCTGTCTATAATTTAGTGCACACCTAAGCTCTTACCCACAGACAATGTATCTCATAAATACATATGTATGTGGTCACATACAGTTGTATTATTATTAATTTACAAAATCTATTTAAGCAGAGATGCAAAAGCAAAAAGAAATAAATTATTTCACATTACCATATAAATATAATAGAGACCAGGAGTGGCGCATGGGTACAAGCTTGTGATTGTAAACGCGACAGTTTGTGGGTTCGATTGTCACTCGAGGAAATTAATATTTAATATTTTCATTCCTTCGCTCAGGTGTCGAGGCAAAGCTCAGCGTTGAGTTCCACCACTCAACACGCAATGCCTCCAAGATTCGGTGGAAAATGGGGAACGAAGTATCGTAACAGTAGGTTTTCTCTGCCTCCTGTTTGCGGAATACAGACTGTTGCTATAAAAACAGCCCATTTGAGGATCGAACTCACGATTATCACGTATAAGACCAGGCACACTATGATTGCGCCACCATACCGTTAATTTTTAGTTGCTTACGTAAATTAAACCTCTTTATCATGATAATGGAGATTAATTTGCATAAATGCTATTGTATAGTCTTAAAGTCTACTTGACTTCAACTCAGCGTCGTGTGTTTGACGTGTTTGTGTACGGTACTGTTAGCTTAGTTTATACCGGTTTATAACTTTATTGAAAACCGTTGTGTTACGTCTAGGTTCTAGATTTTAACGTAGCGGGGCTCGAACCTGCGCCTTCTGTACGAGTTAGAGTCACGCACGGTTTTTTTTATGCTTGTAGATACGTTTGTTTCCTTAATGTATCAATAAGAATAAAATAAAGAAATTTTAAAATACTTTTTTTATAAAACGGAATTTAAATCTATAAACCGTCTAAAAGGCGCGGGTTGCTGCTATTTTTTGTATAAGCTAGATAGCTAGCTTTTTTTTAGATTAAATAACAGAACAAAATATTTTTATTTTTCATTTGTAAGTGCGGAATATCAAATGAAAATCTATATTGTATAGTAAGTAATTTAAAAAGTAACTATTTCATATTCTTTAGCTGAGTAACTGAAGTCATGAAAGTTATTAGTCTCTCAGAGTTTACGAGCGTCTGAAGGATTCATTTCCTTCTGAGTAGATCATAATGGAAAAATGCTAACACGGCAAGTAGAAGTGCTAATTATTGCAAACTTTTGCTGCCTTTAATGAAAATATTTAGGTTTATAAAGTATAGTACGCGCGACGAGTCGTGGCCACTCTGAAGTTAGGCTTTCTGAACGTTTTGTTCAAAGGCAATAATCAAAATAATCATCTACAGCTAGCTTCAGGGCGCATTAGATTTTCTATGGGGAATTTCATCATTTTAGCACTGGGTCCCCTTTGTCCAGGTGTCCTTACAATATGCAGAATAATTAGTTTTTGTCAATACATTAACCATTTCAGTATCACCATACTAAATAAGTTTTTGCAATAAAATACTAACGGAGTCACTGATAATACATCGTGTAAATATCTAAGGGTCGAGGGTCAAAAACAATATTTGTTCACTTTTCCCTTGTAAATAGAAATGAGTAAAGTTGTTTTTGCGCCTTCGAAACGACGCCGGAAGTGATTTAACGGTAAAACAAACTCCAATAAGCTTGACTTTAAATTTAACTACAGGGCCCTTTGATTTTCTTTTGTCGAAATTATTTGTATATTGATTTTCTTAGTCAAATATTATTTCTCTTTAGGAAATAATTGACTGAGAGTACGGCGCTTAGTTTCGCTGCACAATACGCATTGTCTTACAATGGAGAGTCTCGATACTAGTTCCTTTTTGTCTTACCCTGCGAAATAATATATTTTTAATAAAAAAAAAACAGATTCACGCAGTTTTATTTATTACCAGGCAGCTATATAGGAGAATTGTTCTTAAAACGTCAAGTTTCAAAAATAACTGATAATGATTGAATAAGACGATTTTTAAAAGAAAACAGAACATTAATTACAAATACAATAGTCAAATAATTTATTAATAGTCTTGAACAATCCGTAGGATGCTTTTAATTTCCTGGCTCGAGCGACCGGAAGTATTATAAATTGGAATCTCCAAGAGAGTTCAGAGGTTTGAATGACTTTTTTAGTTTAAGCAATTTATATTTATAATTGTAAGCTTTATTAAGCTTCTTCATTTATCAAAAGATCCCTATTTCATTTTTGTCGTATTTAATGCTTTAAGCGAAAACTTTCTACCCTTTTGTCAAAAATTACTGTTGTGCATATAGAAAAGGAGCGTAGAGCTAAAAACAAAATATGTTACGGATCATATCTACTTATTAAGTATTATAATAGAACTTTAAAACTAAAACAAAAAAGGCTCGCAGCATAAAGGCCATTAGTACTTCCAGATTGACTACCAAAAAGCTTTTAGGCAAACTTATCAGGAGCAAAACACATTTCGCTTTACGAGCAGTCTCAGAGCGACTGAGTAAACAGTCTTACCCTGTGGCCTCTAGGACTTGCTCGTAAAAATACCGAATAGAAGAAACCTTAGTAACTACTAAGCTATACAGGATATTTTTTTTATCCTGTATTTTCCACACAACAAGATAGGCACAGATAACCTGGGTACCTAGTGTTAAGACACTCCATTCTCATAAATATACTTCAGTTCCCCAATTTCCGCCAAATTCTGGAGGCATTGCGTATTGAATGGCAGGACTCAACGCTGCGCTTTGCCTCTTTAACAGAGCAAGAAAAAGGAAATATTAAATATTTTCTCATGTGGTAATCGAGCCCCGAACTTGTCGCGTTTAAGGTAGCGCGGAATTTAGTGTCACGACAGTTTGGTTCCCACTTTCCACCGGATTTTCGGGGCATTGCGTGTTGATTGGCGGACATAATAGTTTATTCCTCTCAGTGGGAATCTAACCCACAACCGTCATGTTACAGTCACACGCTTGTGCCCCTGCGCCACGACGGCTTCAAGAATATAACATAAGATGAAAAAAATATTTCGATTTTCTGATCATGGTAGCCGTAAAGCGGCGTTCAGTTCCACCACATAATACACAAATGCCTCTTAAAAATAGAGAGTGGATTTAAGGAAAAAACGCGTTAGATATAACGCGTAACACACTAGTAGGTGTATTGTATCGTAAGGCGATGTGACCAGTGTATTAAGCGGCCGCTCTCATGTCGGGGACGGCAGCAATTTTCATTGAACATAATAGAGCCGGGCCGCAATCCGATTACTTCGCTACATTGTCTACGAATAACCGGAATTCACTGTGCACTTTGTGTTGGACTAGAATTATTGATATTTCACAGGCCTTTCTGATAATATCACTTTAAAATATAATAAGTTTCTTAGTTTTTGCGAAAAGAATAAGAAACTTATTTTATTTTACTAAAAAGCTTAAAGCTGCTTTTCTATTGTCATTGCCGCAGTCATAAATTGGACGGAAAAAAATGTGTTATATGTAGACTATGCGTCCTATTTAAAAGAAAAGTAACGTAAACGTTAAAGAAACGTAATGGGAAACCCACACCGGGTTTGAATCCCATTACCTTCCAATTTTTACATTTTTTCTACCAATAATAATATTTTTCTTTAACAGCAATATTCTAAATTCTAATTCCAGCAACATTAAAATACCCGCAAATCCCCAACATGTTTAGTAAATATGACATCATTTCGAAACCAAATAAGCATTATTGTAACGACACGAGCGCGGCCCTAATGGCCGGCATTCATTCGCCGTGAAATGCCCTGACCGCGGGTCCACGTGCCCGTGCCGTACATAATCTGTACTCCGATAGCTTTGATTATGTGCTGCCACTGCTTGCCAAGCAGAAACCAAATATATGAAATAGATATATCGTAATACAGCGAAGTAATGTATAGGTGTCTAACTGAAATAATTATAGTGGGTTGGATTTTTTTCGAGTAGACAGAGAGAATCTGTAAACCATGTGTTAAGATACTCCATTTCCATTACGAGATCTCCATTCCCCACTTTCTACCAAAATCTGAAAGTATTGGGTGATGAGTGGCTAATTGAGGTCGTGAAAACATTAATTAATTTCCTCGAGTGGGAATCAAACCCACAAACGATTACAGTCGAACGCTTGTGACCCTGCGCCACGCTCGGACACAATGGAAATGGTTGGAAGCTTACTTTAGAACAATCTAAGTGGGAGCGAGCTAACAACGTAATAAGAAACAGTAGATTACATCAAAACAATTATAATCTCAATAAAAGGACTGTCCAATATAAAAGTATAAAGAATGATTCTACTCGTACCAGTAATACGTTAATAGCACGATCAACTAAACAAACTCTTCGACTTAATAATATTACTACAGACGTGTAAGTAGTTTATGAGTGATATATGTCTCGTTTGTCTTGTCTTTTCCATGAAAAATATGTCTATTATTATAATCAAATCTGTGAAATGGGGGCCTTTGTCCCAAATATAGTTAAGCTTACAAAACACACATGACACTGAGATAGCAAACGATGATCTCTAAAGAGGCGACGTAACGGACGACATGTGACCAGATGTGTGTCACTATTCATTAGTTTGGGTAAAACACCGAGTGTTTATGGCTGTAACGTAGTAAAAATAAATAATATATTATTATATTTGGTATCATTAGTTTACTATTTTTTCTTATAGTTTCACGCTGTGAGAATCGAACTCACAGCCGTCGCGTAGACAGTCACACGCTTATGGCACTGCGCCCTTACGGCCTCAAATTTACTCAGAACTTTGAACCTATAATATTAACAAATAACGATCTAACTTCCCATTCCACCACAGAGAAGTATCATATACATAATGACTAAATCGTTAATTCCAGGTCTAAACCAATTAGCGAGATGGATTAACGCCGCTATCTATAATTAGATAATTTGTGGCGGATCGTAGATTAGGCCTTTATGACTTTTTAATTAATGTATAATAATTATATTATAATAAGTTGTCGTCGACTTTAAGGATAAAGATATCGTGTTCATCTTCACTACTCGTGGAAATAATTTCATTTTGTTTATTATGAATATGGGTAAACAGATAACGGGTAAGCAGAGCAGAACAGCTAATATTACATTAAAACACTTTTGCCTAATTCCTCTACCATTACTCCAAAAGACTTTAATTGTCACTATATTTCCTGTTCGAGGAAGCAATCTGTCTATAATCTAATATACCGCCCCCAAGTCGCTACAGTGGGACAGTGGGACAGTTCCACCGCATCCTTTATGCATCTCGGGGGAAACAATCACTGCACTGATATACGAGTACGTGGCAGATCCTAAGCAGTTTGTGCTATTTGTGGTGCTCAGGCAGGCCGCTAGTGTCTGTACTTTATTTTATGTTAAGACTAGTTTTAATGGGACTGTCTAACTAAATACAACAACAAGCAGAATTGGTAATTTTTGATATACAATCATTTTAAAAAAACAAGAACATAAAATATCTCGCAAATTGGGGTAGAAAGTGGGAAATTGAGTGTCTTCATACTAGGTTTCGTCTGTCTGTCCTGTTATGTATATACGGGATACAACATGAAGCTAATTTTCTTCTTAACTAAGAGCGGATCGTAGAGAACGCAGTGACTCAACACTATGTTCCCTCTGTTTTTTTGGAACATCTCTTTATACAAAAATACGCTGCTTAAAGTTTTAGAAATCGGAAGTTACCAATTTGACCTAACTCAATTGTCTTTTTCATTAAAAAAGAAAGTATTTTCCAAAGAAATTTTCATAGCCGTTTTTTTTATTAAGTTTGATTGAGAAGTTTGGGATTTCTTTAATAATATCAAGAGACAAAGTTTGATGAGACGCCGAATACTTAAACGAGTGATAATGACTTGAATTTTTTGTGGGAATTCAATTTTTTATATTTTAACTTTGCATGCCTCCATCTTTTAGGGAGAAACGACAGGGACAGAAGACACAAGAGTTACATTTTTTTTGTTAGTTCCGCCACCTAACGCATAATATTTTGAATTTAGGAGGAAATTGGAGAATGTTTTGACACAGATTTTTTTCTGCTTACGCATATAGCCGAATGCGGAAACCCCTGTTTTATTATACAAAATATTTAAGATATATTTATTGTATAACGAGAACACAGATAAAATATCGATATAGATTTCCAATGGTAGGTATCTAAGTACAAAAGGCTGACCGACAGCGGTATCGTATCTCGGTCTCGTATTCACCGGCTGCGCTTCACAGTTCAAATTGGAAGATTGTACGTCCGCACTCTTGCTATTGCACGCTATGGCGGACCTCACTTAGCGTTCCGCACCTGAACAATGGCTATCGATATATTTATTTATTTATTACTTGAAAATTACCGTAATTGTTGTGATTATATCATTTGATTCACGCTTCAATCTTGGGTGAAGACACTCCATTTCTTTTATCGTCCAATTATAGAGACTGCGTGCTGAGTAGGTAACGAACCCACAACCATCGCGATTTCAGCCAGACGATTCGTCGCAGTGCCACAACGAACTTATTGAATATTCTATCACCTCATATACGGCAGGTTGATATAATTTTTGATATAAAATGAATTCACAGGAGTATATTTTCAGTTTAACAATTATTATAGTATAACAAATATTAGAATTGCAGAACCCAGTATTTGCTAATTTAAATCAGTCTTGACCAAATTAATTTCAAAGTCAGCCTCACCACATTTCGAGTATGCCAGATTATGGACTGCCTTTATTAAGGAATATGAAGGCGCATTTTCAGTAGCCTTTTGCTTCCTTTGTCATTCGACAAGAATTTGTAAATTTTAAATCTCTAACCCCTTTTCTAAAGGTTGCACAGCAGCACAGCGAAAATCTATAAATGTGCAGGTTATGTGTGTGTCGAGGTTATCACACTCGAATAAATAATTTTATTTATTTCTTCGCAACGAGACAAGATTTAACAAGACATAACGTGACGTTCAGTTTGGAGAGTGGAGAACAGAGTATTTTTATACGAAGCTCCCTCCGCCTATCCTCCTATACACGCTGGAAAAGCGTGAAACTGATACACTACTTTTAAAGGATTCAAAGCCTATGAGAACGACAAAAATAAATAAAACCGATTTTCTTATGTTACACTTATATAACAGTGACTCGCTCATTTTGCTGCAATCTAAACGTTGGTGCAAGTCACTATGTTATTCCACTTTATTTTCCAGATGCTCCCTTTTCAAAGATAAATATTAAAGTTCCTTAAGTAGTATTTAAAAATCCTACGTAAAATATATTAACCTAAGAAAAATTTTCTGCGTACATCGCTATATGCGAGTATACAACGTGAAAAAGGAAAAAAAATAACATACTTTAGTAGCTTATTACATTAATAATGTATTGACAATACAATGCTATCATAGGATAATCTTGGCACCTTTGCACAAGAGACAATACGATGAGATTAGAAGGAATATATTACTTAGTGAAAGCTCCCTTCATACAAAACAATCATAACGAATTACAACTCGTAACTATAACAATATCATATAACATATACCTATACATATATATATGTAATATTGTAACACCAAAGTTAAATCGTATCGTAACTCCTCCGGATATATTTACGATAATAACGAGATCCCAAATAATAAAGCCTATCTCTAACTGTTATAATTATAACGTTTGGTTGGTATTAAATATTTATTGGGAACATTTTGGGAGGTTTACTAAATATAATGTTGAAATTGAAGCAATGTGTGACTCTTGCGATGGTTGGGAGTTCAATTCCCAGTTGATGGAAGGATTATATATGTATATATTTACACTTCATCGCTCTGACAAGATAAAGCGCTCTGGAGGTATCGAAATTGGTTAGACTACACCAAAGACATAATTGTATTAGCTAATAGAGTAAATTTTGGGGCAAATATTAATAATTTAAAAAGTAACCATAAATATAATAAAATTAAATATAATTTTGAATATTTTTTTTTAAATAAATGTATTTGAAACATAAAAAAAAGATAAACATAGCGGAATTCAAAGCTGCGCCTCTTTGAAACGACTAATTATTTATTTTCAATTAAAATAATTTTGAATTTTTTTTTTATTCTACTACTCTGGGCCTTTCAAAGGCGAGGCATGTGTACTGTGTAGTATCTGCCCTTGGAGATCCATAATGTCAATATTTTACAGGCTTCTAACTGCGCGTAACGATCGTCGTTATTGTTCGATCGATGTTGGCGTTTACATACACGGCCTTTTCATGTTTAAATATACTAATACTCTTAAATAATATTAATTATTGCAGAGTCCGTCTTATGTCATTCCTTTCTTTACGTACTGTAGAAATAAATACTTCGAGCCGACTATCATCATATTAAATCACCTTATTCACCTTCTTCGCCTGAAACAGAGTTAAAGAAACTAACGTAACTCTTCATTTCGACAGAAAGTGGGGAACAGTAGTGTCTAAATGGAAACCGCTTGTCGTAACACTAGGTTCTCATGACCCCTCTTCTTACCTTGCTATGTGTGGCTTGAAATTTTAAAAAAACTTAATAACTCACCTACGTTATTAAAGAATACATAGGTATAAGTATTTTTCTATAGAACCCCTTAGGGGAGAACCCTTCAAAGAGAAATATAATATATTTATATTTTCTAACTGCATTCTTATAAAATAATTTAGTAATTACTACGATCAAAGGTAACATGTTTTATTTATATGACTTCAGAATATTTTTAATAGAGCTTTGGTAAAAAAAATGTTATTACTTCTTAGAAATAGAAATTTTATAATTACATTTTTTAATAAAAAAAATAGTAGTATAATATACTATTTTTATATGAATTATATTTTATCCACTACTACGTGCAATTTTTTCATTGGATTCGAATTTAGAAAAAGGTAAATGCAAATTTAAAAACTAGAAAATAATATTTTAATTGCTTCAAAATAAAAATTGTTTCATTTTTTAAATCTATTATCGGTGCTCTTTAGATAAAAAATACAAACGATTATATATACATTCGAGTATATTTAAAAAATTGCCTGAGCTAGAACCGACTCCAAAACTTTTTAAAAATGTCCTTTTTAAGTCCTTTAAAAATAAAGACTAAATAAGCATTTTAGCCAAAAAATACATGATTAATCTTGAAAACATTGCCAATATGTAGCAATATGGCGTAAAAAATGAATGACCGCGTGAACCCAACCGCGTGAACCAACTAGGCAACAAGAACAAAGGTTTACGTTATACGTCGCTGACAAAAACCTTCATAATTGAAACTGCCCATACATTTTCGTAGTTCCGGTACGACCGGGGACGTTGTTGTGCTGCTTTTGTCACTTTTTGGGCTTTAACTTTTACAAATTATTACACATATTGTTTGGAAATAATTGAATTTCGGTATTGATTCGGTTCGGGTCAGGTTTTTTGGGTTGAAGCTGTTGGTGTCAGCTCCAGTCAAGTTAAAGTTCTATTTAAAATGTATATTCTTTTACTTTTTTTAGAAAATATAAATATATTGGAAACAGCGCCTCTTGGTATTTTAACTAAAACTTTTTTTTGCTTCACGCTCTATCTCGCATATAGCAGAGTATGTAGAGTGAATCTGGAAATCTACTGTTGTGGGCTCCGTTCCCATTAAGAAAATTTCTAAAATCATATACGGAATTCACGGTGGCGCAGTAGAACAACGTCGAAACGTCGATGTTATGGGTTCGATACCTTATATTCAAATTACTTATAATGCTCCTCTCTTTTAGACAAATTGAGATTTGCCGTTAAAATTTGCCACCCTTAATATACAAAGTTTGTAAGTTTCGGCAAAAATAAGAGAACGGAGGAGTGTCTTAACTACTACCTACCCTGCTATGAAGGAAAAAGAGTGAGGCTGCTTTTTTAAGTCAAAAGAAATACATAATCTGTGGCGGGTTTCCGCTGAAACTGAAATGTTCTTCAAGTTGTAATAGTTCTCTCACAAATGAGAAAAAGTTCTGCAACTTTTGCGCGTTTTTCCCAAAGTTTTTGCTTACAGAGAACTTTCGAAAGCGCAGCCAGCTCTCAAGATGTAAACAACGTGGATTTTGTTGTTGAAGATCGCTTTGTGACGCTATTTAGCTTTATCTAGGTTGTCTTTCATTTTAACGACGAGTCAAAGTTTCGAGTCACTTTATTAGAAAGAAAGTTGTTTGAAGACGTCAAGTCATTTTAACTATCGACATTTAAGTCATAGCACTACTGTAGGACTTCATGCGACTGTAAACGTTAAGGTCGTGGGAACGATTCGTAAGGATATGTTACTTGACCGACGTCGCTAAGCTAGGATACATTTGACTGTATAAAATGAGACGATGCAGTGAGGTGTTGAGTTCCATCACTCAACACGCAATACCTCCAGAATTCCACGGAAAGTGGAATACGTAATTATCCTTATGGAACGGAGTGTCTTAACACTTTTTGCCTATGTTCCCTATATTTACTCTGCTACGTGCGGGATACCGCGCGACACTAAAAAGGTGGAGTAATAACTAGCCTGTACCTACCTTGTAAAATACGAGAGACGTGTGCGTAAAGTCTCTGTGCGGTGTTGGAAACTGTAGTAATTGAAACAGCGTTTCAACAATGTGCATGTTTCACATCATATTACATACATACATACATATTTCACATTTATAGTTTCTGAAATAAATGTACTTTCATGAAATATGACAAATTTATATTCTTTATTAAAATATAAACATAAAAAAGGAGTCGCGGTGAATCTCCTCGGTTGTATGTTTAAATCCTACCGTACCGATATTCGTGCCTTAACATAAAGTTCCCTCTGCTCACACTGCAATATGCGGGATAAAGCGTGTTTACGCTTTATCGCGTGTTTAATTTAAATATTTCACTTAAAATTATATGTTCATTTTACTAAAATAAATATTGCTGAGAACGGAGTTTTCTCCCTCTATCTAGCCACTACAGCTGTTGCTGAAAACTATATACAATATACATACATATCCATGTTCCTACTTTCTTATTTTTCTTTTAGTTGCACCTTAAAGCTCTATCAGGATATTGTTACTTTGGCTCATTACCAGAGTGAGGAAATGAACGCACTAAATATTCCATGTGATCAAGGGAGAATCGGACCCACAACCTGTCACCATTTAAACATATATTTAAAATAGTTATATCTTCGATCTACCAAATTAGTTTTTAGAACGTTGCACTCAATTCTTAAGTTTTCCGAATGGTATTTGAACTAACAACCACCTCGTACAACTCAAATAAATACTCCCACTTTTATGTTTCTGGCTTTGAGTGGCGGAACTCAACGCCGCGTTTTGCCATGTTTCCGAAGAAATTAAAATATTGAATAACTAACCCACAACCTTGTGCCAGGCAGCGTGACAACACCCGGTTACATCATAATATATTATCATCTTATTTCTCGCGCGTATCGCGACACGTACATAACCTTATTGAATAACGCTGAAATAGTAACACATATCTCCGGAGCCCACAGTCCTCAAATTTGTAACACCGATATCCCGCGATATACTCCTATACCCAGGAGCAATATTTTAAGGGATCTACAATTTACGATACGTATGCTTCTGACAAACATAGCCTCTGTGACGTTGATACAAGAGCTATAATCGAATAATACAATATTTCACACATAGTAGCAGGGTTACCAGCCGGCTAGAAATTTCAGGATATTTTTTCAATTTCTTTTTTATGGAAAATGTAAAGGCAAAGAAGCGTACGGGTCAACTAATGGTAACTGATCTCCGCCGCCCACAATGCCGTGTAACACTGGTTCGAATCTACTCGAGGAAATGAAATATTTAATATTTTATTCACTCTGGTGTTAAGGCAAAGCGCGGCGTTGAGTTCCGCCACTCAATACGCTCAGCCGAAGGTTGGGTACAAGGTATCTTTATGAGGATAGAGTGTCTTATTACTACGTTTCCAGGTTCCTTCCGCCTATTGTCCTATGTACGGGATATAGCGTGAAGCGAAAAATAAAACAAAAAAACCAATGACCATTAATTAACAGCGTATAAAATTTTATAACTGACTGAAAACATACAACGTTTAAGCAGTGGGACTCGAACACACTTGTGCCTCTCGGAAGCCGTTACGGCATACGTTCCCATTGACCTACGTCGAAATGCTCTGCCAACTCTGTAGATTTTTTTATGATTTTTTGAGATTCATATTTATTAAATATTTAAATAATGTTAAAATTGATATTCTGTTTGAAAAAATGCAAAAATATTTTTAAAAAACATTAAACATAAAAAAACACTATACAATATCATTATCGTTAGATATTTTTACACATGGCCACCACAACGAGCGTAGAGGGGAAATATGAAGGTTGTTCTGTCAGTCAGCATCCGCATCTTAACAGGATACCGAGATACCTCTGAGCCGCGACGCGATGGGACCTTTTGAAAAACACGTTTTCCTCACTATTGGGTTATCAGGTCGGCCTATTTGATTTTCGTTATTGGTATGTGAAGTTTCATTATATATATGGAATATTTTGTTATTTGATATAATATATAATCAAATTCCACATATAGGCTAGAATATAGGCCAGTCGTGGCGCAGAGGTACAAGAATGCAACTGTAAACACGTGAGGTTGTGAGTTCGATTCCCATTCGAGGAAATGAAATATTTTGCCCCCGTCGCTTGCGAGCACGGGGGCAAAATATATATTATATAGATAAAAATTAAAAACCTCAACCTAGAATCGAATTAACAAGTCCCAAACGCAAATACACTAACTTTAAATTTATTTCTTAACTACATTTGTATTTAAATAACATGGTATATGCTCTCTTTCGGCGGGCGGGTGCCACAGAGGCGAGGTCGGACAATATTTGCTGTCGCAAACAAATAACACTAGTCGTTTTTGTTTCTGTTGAACGGGAATGTTTTTAACTGGAAGATAAAATAAGTCTTCTAAACAACTTGCGGAATAGCATCTGAATGTAAACGCGACGATTGTAGGTTCTATTTCCAATCATGTGACTAGATTATTCATTTACTCACCCTGATAACACGACAAAACCTGGTGTTGAGTTCCACCACTCAACACAGAATATCTCAAAAATTAAATAGAACATGGAGAACGGCGCCCATCCTCATACATGCAGGTTATAAATTTAACAATTTTGAATATCAATCTCATATTTGAACCCGCAATGATCACACAAACTTACAAAAACATTCTCTTCCCACCACTAAGCAACAAGTGATCACTTATCATGTCCATTTCAATTCATAATTTATATTGCATTAAGCAAAACAAACACGTTCTATTCCAGCCCCGGGGCATCAACACAAAAGACGGTCTTCCGCACCCAAAACACAGGAAGCTATGAGATTTAAAATTAATTTTAGATTACTTTGCCTTTACCGAAATGATCCAAGTCTAATTTTAATTAGAATTGAAATATACGAAAAAAATTGAACTTATTAGTTTAAAATTAATGAACTAAATTTAAAGCAAAAAAGTAAAGCCGATTTTAAGGTTATAAATGAAATTTTAATCCGAAAAGAAATTTTTTGGACTATTTATAAAATTAAACCTTTGTACTTAGGCCACTTTTGGTTAAATGCACAGATTTTACAATGAATTGACAACGCGGGGAACAATCTGAACGAAATTATTAATTTCCCAGTGAAATGAAACATGAATTACAGACTACTTAAAATTAAACTAATATTTGTATGTTTTGCATAGAGCTACTTTTAATGGATATTTAAGACTATCATTAATCATTTAATTAACTTTGACAACACCTAAATTCTTTTAAATTTAATTTTAAAAATAATTTATATTTATATCCAAAAAAAAATTCAAAATTTTACTTTAAAAAGCGTAATCGTACGGGAATAGTTAATACATACATACTTGTAAAATACGTACAAAAAACGTGTTTGTACAGGCTTAAAAAATATAGATCTACACGTGGCAAAAAAGCAGCCTCACGCTTCTCCCCGCAAAGCAGGATAGGCAGGAAGAACATTTCCTATCTTTTAGCTCAAATTATTAAAATTGTAAACTTGTAATAAGTTCAATGACACTGTGAAACTGTTAATAATTAATCCCCCTGAGTGAGGATCGAACTCACAGCCGTTGTGTTTAAAGTCAAACGCTTTGGCACTGTGCCACGACGGCCTCTTTTAGAGGTTCTTAATAAATAATTAGGCCACTGGGCGAGAGGTGGCAGGAGATTGAGGTTTTACGACCGCCGGTATTAGCCCCGCTATTATGATAACAGGTCGACTAAAAAAATTTTTTATACCTTCTGAATTTCTTATTACTTCAATATTGTAAAAGCATTTTTACAACTTCTGTATATCTTGATGTTTATCTATAAGTATTGAGCGGAACTATATTTATTTAGGTGTACTATATATGTTTTATGCATCCGCATGTCTAATATACCATGAGGCAGCACATGCTGTCAACATAAGCCATCATGTCTCAGGGGGCCAAGCGTGCCACTGTAAATATGACGGTTGTGGGTTCGATTCCCTCTTGCGGAATGAAATATTTAATATTTTCATATTTTCGCTGTGGTGACCAGGCAAAGAGCGTCGTTGATTTCTGCCACACAATCCGCAATGCCTCTCGGATTGGGCGGAAAATGAGGAACAGAAGTGTTAGTTTTAATGGTGAAAGGAGTCTCATAAAACTAGTTTCCCATGATCGTTCTGCTTAGCTAGCTATGTGCGGAATACGGCGTAAAACTAAAAATATATCTACATGTATAGGTAATTATTTTTCAACAACAACCTTTAAAAAATCATTGTAATTCCTTAAGCACGCAACTATCAATACTAACAAAAGTTCTAAGGATTAAATAGAAATGATGAAATCTGATAAACGCTGGAAAGGGATAAGTTGGTTCAATCCAAGCGAACTTTCCTTATTGTGAGACGGCCCGCAGACGCTGATTTTCCTTTGAATTCTCATAATAAATAAGATCGTATTTATTGGAGAACTTTTCTAAGCTTTCGTTCCTATTGCGGCTTTTTCAATTTACTAGCTAATTTGCTGTTATATTTTTACTTGGTTGTAGATTGTGAAGTTATGATAAGCTTCTTTTAAAAGTAGGTAGGTCGTTTTTCGCCTTTCGCTCAAATACAAGACAAGGCATATAGATGTAGGAACTCAACGCCGAATTTATGCGACGTTGAGTTCACAACTTAGTGCACTCTTGTACCCCTGCGTCACAACTGACCGCATGCACATACATATATTGATTTCATCCAACCACAGTTTACTCTTCCAGAAAGAAAATTAATTTAGATATATTTAAACATGACCACAATAACAACCAGCATTCCTTTTGATTTTAAATAAAATGTTAAATCCCACCACCCTATAATGGAATGGCTGCCACAAAATTTATTTTTCATTTGTATTAAGCGATATTGAAAATTCCTCTTGCGTTGATGTTCAGTGGCCTAGTTTTGTATTTTATATTTTTATAGTTGTATATAATATATAGCTTTACGTAATATTTACTACTAGTACACATGATACTCGCTCTGGTAGGGAGGCCAATCGCGGCGTTGATTTCAAAACAAAATAAATTCCCATAGTAGGATAGGCATAGAGTCAAGACACTCCTTTCTCGACTTTTCACGCGATTTAAAAGCATTGGGTCTTGAGTAACGGACCTGCCCTTTGCCTTGTAGATGGGGGAGGGGAAGGAAAATATTTGATTTCACAGAGTGGGAATCCGTTTAGGAGAATGATACGTTTAGAGTCAGATTTTATCCCATGGCGCCATGATAGCCTCATATTGGAAAATACTTTTTCATGTATATATTGTAATTTATAACAACTTGTTAAGATTCGTTCCCACAACCATTCCATTCAAGAAAAACTGTGCCACTAATTCAGAATAAAGTAATTTCTTTCCAGCCCATCCCAAGTATAACTCAGCCTCTAACGACCGCCCTTGGCGCTTGATCGAGAACGGAGAAGTGCTTGTGATTAATTAAAATTGATAGCCGGGTATGGGGCGACATACAAGTGATAGACATAAGCGTGTTTGATAACCCTTTAGGGACAGATGCTTTGTTTGCCCTACCTTGTTCTTTGATGCCAATGATTGGTTCTGACGTTCAGACAATGCTCGTTAGATATGAATATGTGAATAGCAAGGACCTGTGTCAAGTGCGAGCCGCGCTCGGCCACTGAGAGTTCCGGACCCATTTCACGATTACAGGTCAACGGAGAGTATAACTTGTAAAAGTTGACGAAGTCAAGTTTGGGGGCGTGAGCATTTATTTTGAACGAGGTGGACTACAATTATACTTTTGGAATAGTGTTTATCTGGAATATAAATATTATTTTTCGGATATTTTCTCATATTTGTATTCTAAATTCTTACTTCATATCAAATTTCATTACTGTAAGTCCACGGGTCTTCAACACGACTCTCTATAGACTACTATTAAGCGCCGAATTAAAATTACATAGAAAATGCAGCAGAAACGATATACAAATGCATTTATTGCTATGCAATGCTTGCATTTTTTAATTGCGTTGGCTTAAAAGATTAACTTTTTTGTGCCCCAAGGAATCTCGGAATAGTAATCTAGAACATTCGATGTTAATTTTAGCTGGATACCTCCACGCGACCTTGAGAAAAATAGTGACATACGGACAGACGGACGACAAAGTGATCCTGTAAGGGTACCGTTTTTACCTTTTAAGAAACAGAATTTTAAAGAGAACTGTAGATGTAAAAAAACTGTGTAATATATATTTTTTTCGAGATTGTCAAGCAATGAATGTTGGGGTGCATAAAGAGAGGACTCCCCGAGATTCTCCGAACGGTAAAAAGGGGATTTACGTTTTATAATTCAAGCAAATAAAGTTCCGGTTGGCCACTAGTTCTCATATACAATTCATCCAACGAAAAACGAAAACTTTGTGATGTACACGATACTCTCGATGCCTTCGATATGTAAGACAACTTCCTTTGATGTCGCTTATGTAAAACATCTCCTAACTTAATCCACTGTATCGCTACATTCTTCTTGACTTAATTGGAAAAACTGACGGCTTGAAAAGTCAACGTCAGGTAAGTAATAAATAATTCAAAAGTCGGGGATAGAAGTTTGAGTTGAGGCGGTTGTAGGGAGGTTCTTTGTCAAATTTCAGTAAGAGTTGCGGCTTATCGAGTTTATGCTTAGAATACTTGGTGAGGATAAAATTGTGGGTGACTTCGTTTGTGTATTCTTGGGGTACGATTAAAGAAATCTTATGAAAACATATTTTTACTTGATAGAGGTTGTATGTTTTTGCTGTATATTTTTCACAACTTAGTAGCATTATATAGCTGTATTTTAATGTTTATAGGTGAATTGAAATCATTCTATGTATTTCATCATTTCAATCACTCATTTTAAAGTGCCCGAAGTAACTCTAACCGCAGATACAATATGTAATACCAAAAAGATTAACGTGATAAATCATAGCCTAAAAGCTGTAGGTCCTATATAAATGGACTGACTAACTGACTATCTATTCAACAACAAATTCTTCAGTATGTACCTACATTTTTCATATATCATAAAGATATATTGAAAACTAAAGAAATCTATAAAAATACACACCTTTTGTTCGTATAACATTATTAACCCCATTAAGACCCCCAAGAGAAAAATGTAAGATAATGCTTCATTACGAGAGGGATGCTGGGATGAGGATAATCTATCATCTCCTTACAATGTACCTTTAACACCATCCTTTGTATTACGTTATATAAAAATATCATCATTTATATAAGTAATTTCCTTTCTTTTTGTTTGGTTTCAAAAGGAAAGGACCTGACGACCTGAAACATGGATTCCTAGTTCAGGCGTCAATCTCTTTTTCCATTTCAACATTCTGTCGCCGCGTTAGAATATAATCATTAGTACTAAAGACTTTTGCAAAAAAATTATTATTATGATTACAGTTTTCCCCCGTTTCCGCTCAATATTCGAGACATTGTATTTAAAAGGCGAACCGCAACGCCACGCTTCGTTTCTTTGCTTCTTCACTTTTAAATAATTCACTTCTACGAGTAGGAATCGAACCCACAACCGTAGCATTCAATCAGACACTGTTCCCCTGCACCATGAGGGCTACAATATACCGCCTCATACATATGTTCATACAAATAAGATATTCATACAAACATCGTGACTATGTATATAAAAAGCTTGAAATCAAAATCAAAAGTTCACGTAGCATTGTATGTACTCGTATTTTCTGCTTTAGTTCTCTAGTTTGTATATTTAATGAGCGTAGACGGTCGTTACAGCGACCTACATACGGTTTACTTTTAAAGTGGAAATAATTGACATCGTCCTACTTCATTGGCGAGAGATGATTGTGGGTTCGATCCATTTGGGGAAGAGAAAAATGTATATTTTCATTTCCTCGCTCTGGGAACGAGACTCATGACTCATGCAGCAGGCCAAGTGTGGGAATGTATGTGCATCGGTTGTGAGTTCGATTCCTACTCGGGGTGATAAATTATATTATTATTAACCCTCTTTATTCTGCCCTCAATACAATATGTCTCGACTGGAGCGGTTCGAATTATTTTACACTGGGTTCAAGTTTCTTACTGCTTTTTAAAAAAGCTGGCCAAGTGCAAGTTAGACTTGCGTATAATTTGTTTCGTATCATTGTCCATAAAAACTGTAAATAAACTGTAAAATAAAATAAACTGTTTCCGCCGAATTCTGGAGATAATGCTTGTTGAGTGGCGGAACTCAATGCCGCTCTTTGAATCGACACCAGAGCGAAGAAATGAAAATATAAATGTCAATAAATATTTCATTTCCTCGAATGGGGTCGAATCCATAACCGTCGCGCTGCGCCACGACGGCCTCAGTTATTTTTTCAGTGTTTCTTAGTATTGCGGCAACAGAAATACATAATCTGAGAAAGTTTCAACAGTCTAACCACGGTTCAAACAGACGAACGGACAGACGGACGGAGAGCAGAGACTTAGTTACAGGATCCCATTTTACCCTTTGGGCACGGAACCCTAAAAAGAGTCAAATAATTACGCTAGTTTTAGTATGCCTAACATGTATTTGGTTTTAGTTTCAGTTTCAGTCACGACGTAAGCTGTGCCCCCGAGCGTCACCCGGAACCGGAAGCAAGCGCACGTGTAAAGCCCAAACTAAACTCATTATGGGAACATTTGTTAGCGGATTTCAATTAAAACTGTTTTACACTGGCATTGTGTTTATTTGGTGAATTGTTTGTGTTTGTTACGTATATTTTATGTATAGGTACTATTTACCCCGCTTTGGTGGAAATGCGTGGCATTAATACCTAACCTAACACGCAATGTCTCGAAAAATTTGTTGCCTATGGAACAGAGTGTCTTAACACTAGGTGCCCGATACAGTGTGAAGATATAATTTTGTATCTAATATATTGTATTACTTAAGATAAAAGCATCTTCTATAAACCACTAAACTTTACATACAAAATATTAATACAGTTTTAGTATATGTTAAAATATCTATTATTGTCTTCGAGCTTACAATTACCTAACCAACCATGCAACAATATTTGGTATAGTGAAACAGCTAATGCTTATTTTCATTTAGCTACATGCTTTTCCTGTATAGCAGGGTAGGCAGAGGAAATCTGGAGCCCTAGTGTCTTAACACTACGTTCACATTAAGACACATCCGTTCCCTCATTCCGCCGTATTGTTGAGGCACTGCGTGTTAAATCAGAAAGCTAGAAAGAAAGCATTCCTTGCTAGATTCCCTCTGCCTACCCATACGTACATGCCATACCTGAAAAACCTTGAAACTTTCATATTTTATTAGCAGGTTACATTCGGCAATTTCGGCTTTGTCACGTCACGTCACGTTAGACGTCACAGAAACTCGTTTTAAAAAATATATTATAATAAGCTCATCTGTTCATGACATGTAGAGTTGTTTCTCGTGAATGAAATTTTGTGAAAATGAAAATCTCATTACATACAAAACATATCTAAATAATAATTATGTTTATAAATTTTAATAATTGTCACCGCGACATCCTTGTTAGTAACTACCATACTGTGTGTCTCTTTATTGCATGATCATTGATCAGCTAAGTTGACTTTGCATATTAGGATATGGTTCAGGGTTCGCATCTCCACAGAATTTATCTTTTTTTTTCAATTTTCTTCTGTAATACTCACGTTTCGCTGTTAACCCTGTTACCGGCAGCAATACGCCTTTCCACATCCATTTTGTATTTTCCAACTCTACTGCACAAACTTCTGCTACTAGCATTTTTATTGCTCTTTATTTCACGTTTAAATGTCACGCAAAAAGTAAGAAATCCTAGAAAATACAAGAGACGCCGTCCTAAATGACTAGTTCAACGCAAGAGCTCCACCATTCACAGTAAAATTAACTATATTATTTTTACATCACGTTAAATAAATATTAAACTTTCTAAGGGCACAATCAAACAGATTTTTATCCTCCTCCAGCCCATATTGAGCTCATCTATTACTTTGTAATAAGTTTCAAACTCCTCTGTCGCACCGTTTACATCTGGAGGCTGTATAATTAAACGGACGTAAGAAAACTGTCATCTTGGTCAGTGTAATTACTCGTGTGCCCTGATTTCCCCGGGGTGGTGGGTCACGCCCCGAGCGAGCAAACTCATCGTTCCATTTATACCGAACATCCCCATTTTATTTGGAGATTAAAGAATTTTTGGCAATCGTTTTAAATATTACTTTGACAGGAACAGACAGATTTTTTAAAAAGTTTCTTAATTTTTATGGAATCCAAAAATTTTATTTTATTTATAATTACACCACCATCATCTCAACTCTTGGTATTTTGGTAATCTTATAAGGTTTGTCCGGCAGACAGTCAAGAAATATTGAGGCGCTGTTCTGAGCATGGTGAAACGAAAATTAACGTTCACTTTTGAATAATCAATTAAAATAAAACGTCATGCTTACTTGGAGATTTAAGTTCTGCAGAGGAGAGCCGTCGCGAAGCTCAATAGAAAAAATATCATAAGACACTACGTTCCCCACTTTCTTTCTTTCTTCTTCTTCTTTCTTTGATTATAGTCAGAGACCTCACATAACTAGAATTTAAAAAACAGATAGATACTTGAGAGAAAAAGGAAGAGTTGCAATCAATTAATAATTATACAGCACAATCTTCCACCACTAATTGTCGCGACCTCGCGTCGCCCGCGGGCACTCGCAAATTGGACAAAACAATTTCCACCACCCAACCTTTTCACACTTGTTTTTGATGAATATTTTGATAAAAGCATTTCATTTTGCAATTTAATGACAAAAACTGTTCATTTCTTATCTCTTGGTGGAAATTTAAATTAAATTGCAGAATGGTCGACAATTAATTGGGACGTCTTTGTGTGGTATATATATTTGAAGAAACAACAAAATAGTATAGTAACTGAGAACTAAGTACTCTATAACAAGTTATCAATACATGTAAATGTGTGGCTTTAAGACTGCCCTTATCTTATCACCAAATAATGATTTTAAATTAACACCAATATTATTATTTATGAGTGCATATACCACCAACACTTATTATGTACGTAGACAGATGAGGTTGATTTCCCAAAGGAGGGCTGACGGTCTCACGCAACACTCGTGCCACGCTGTGTGGATACATACTTGCTTACTTAATCATCAAGATATTTAGGTAATAGTATTGTTTTTACAATTTGACGCTTTCATCATGACTGGGTAGAAAGAATTACGTTTTCAATTTTCTAATAGAGTTGGAGTAGAGTCTAATGCGTGCTTTGTGATTATAGAGGGGGGAAATGGATTCGTTTAGCTACACGCTGTAGTGCTGGAAACTTAGTGTTAAGATACTCCGTTCCCCATTAAAACACTTCGATTGCCTTCTTTTCACCGAATTCGAATTCGAATGGAAATAATTTAAATATACACATTTTCCCTTGAGGAGTCACAACATTATTACATATTCCTCAACTGTCACCTATGCACAACTACCTCACAGAGGCGGTTAAGGCGCAGAGAAACTGCATCTGACTATACACGCGATGGTTGATCTCGACCTAGGAGAATAAAAATTCATAAATTATTCTCATTTTCACCAGTCGTGACGCAAGGTACTGTGATTGCAGATGCGGACAGGTTGTACGTTCATTTCCCACTGGAGAAAATATTTATCCAGAATTCTGTGGAAAGTGGAGAACGAAAGTGTCTTAAAAGGAATGAGTTCCGCCACTCAACATAAAAATGTTTCGGCAAATCGTTGTAAAGTGAGAATTGGAGAGTCTAACACTGAATGCCATCTACTTACTCTGCTATACAAAAGAAGATAAAAAATCATCAAGCTTCTAAAATGTGTCATAGTGGCAAAATTTTGGAAATTATATTTAAAATAAGTTAATAAGATGCCATTTTAACAAAAAATGGAGAAAATCAGAGGACTTTACTCTATGTGTATATACTCGTATGTTTAGTTCCTCAATCTCAATGTGTTGAATTAATCTACTATTTACTCGGCGACTCCTCTAGGTGTCTATCGCTAAGTGACAATAAATAACAGCTGACTCTTAGAAGTAAGAGCGTAATAAATTCTCGGTGCTCGCGTTAGATTTATACGGGGAAGATAAAAAGAATCTATCTATTTGTACCGTCCCAGTCGAATGTGGGAAAGATCTTGTTTCTTTGATTTTTTATAAAGTTGTTCTTTTAGCTTATCTTTTTGCTATTCTTATTGTACATTCAATGGATGCATTTTGAAAGGAAGCGAACCCAGCTCTAAAAAAAAAAAGTTGTGGGAACCTTAAGTCGGCCAATTGTGGGAATTTACACCTCGACTCACACTTGGCCAAATTTAGGCAAACAATCAGTGTTCGATTTTTCCTAAAGCTTGTTACTATCAAGTTCCACAGTTGCAGTAAAACGAATTACAGGTACATATATAGTCAGGTTATCAACATCAATAAACCGTGAAGCCGTATGTGAAGACCAAAAAGTATGACGTCATAAGCCAGTTAGAGTTGTGGGCATGCTCATCGTACCTAGGACGGTTGATCCGCGGTCGGTGGCAGCTGATAATATTATCGTTAATCATTTGGTGGTCCGATCTTCGAATAAAAATATGTCTGGAAGATATTATAGCACAATAAAAATTCTTTAGCTTCTTTTTTCTTCTTTAATTTCTAGTTTCGATTGTTTGAAGCATTTTTTGTGTGTAAGTTTTTTCCAATGCCTATTACAATTTAAAATTAAATAAAAAAAAAAAATATTTAAAAAAAAAAAACAGTTTTATTTGAATAAAATAACGAATCGACTGTGTAATCGAATTAGCCTAGAGTTAGGCACGCTCGGTCAAACGTAACTCGATTATTCTATTTTTTCATACTTTGCGAGCACTACACGGTACGGTTAGATGTGCTTTATAAATATCGATATTTATTGAATCAGTGAGCTTTTAAAGCTCTGCCTAGTAAAAGCTTTATGGTTGTTAAAATCGATTTTGATACTCAATAACATTATTTTATGTAGTTAAATGTATATATTTCTTGATATTATATTTTACTTTGTTTCATAAGTAAGTGATAGGATATATATATATACATTTCAGCATATAGATTTAAAATGAATATTCAAATAGTTGATCTGCAATCATGAAATTGGTACGGAACCCTCTGTGGGCGAGCCCGACTCGCACTTGTGACCGATTTTTGCTATATAAAAAAAAAGAGATTTCTAAACATCTCAATAATGAATGCCAGCTATTTATAAAATGACTGCCTAAACATAAAAGAGCAAGGAGCAATTTGGACGAAATTTCCAAGATACAATACATCTATCTAAGTATACATCTAGGTATAAGTATTCTAACAACGTTCACGGTTGACGGCTGTAACGACTCGTGAATGCGGGATTCTTTAAAAGCCTTTAATCTGCACCTGCTTTCGAGGTTATGGTGTTTGAACCTTTGTTCAATGTACTTCATGGCTCAGTGGTTATGTTGGTAAGTAATAGGTATTGTGTTCGATGAGAAGTCCGGGTCTTCATGTCGCAGTAGCTGATGGGATAGCATGCGACTGTAAACGTGATGGTTGGAGATTTGATTCCCACTTGAGGAGTTTTTTAGCTTCACGAGTAGGCAGAGGTTGCCTGGGAACAACACAACATTTCAATACCTCATTTTACCATTTATTATGCAAGATCTCGAAGTGGAGATTGAATTTACTAAATACTAACCTCCCAGCTGGAATTATACAAATTAGCGAATGTAATAGAGCATGTACGTAAAAAATTGAATCGAATAAAATTGTGAGCAAGAATTTATGTTTTTTTACACTACATTTATGTTTTGTTTGTATGGGTATGTTCCTACATACAGTAGGTATATATATAAACAACAAATAATAGCCACTTTAGCGAAAAAAGGTGGAATTATTTGACCAATATCAAATTCCATACAAACTGTAAACAGTCCATTACTAGCGACAAAAGAAAGTAACATAATACACTACGGAGGGCGTGAAGTTTAGTCGTGCGTGTGTTACATTAAGATGATTTATAAAATAAGGTTTGTCTTCCAGGAGGTATACTGGGTGCTATACACATTAGTTATTAGGCTTCTCGAGTGGCAGAAATTAATGTTGCTTTTTATCTTAGTAAGGCAGGGAACTCAACGCCGTGCTTGTGTGTGTTTTTGACGTGATAACGTCTTATAAATCGATGAACGCTGGCGGCACGCATGAAAAAGCATGACTCATTGTCACGTTCTGCATGAGCCGCATGTGCAAGCGAGAGCGTACAAGAAACGAGGCGCGATCGGCCTAAGCCTATCGGTTTAATAAGATTAACAGAGCTAGAAAACGGAACTAATTCATTCCCTCAAATGAGAATCGATTACAGAACTGTCGCGCTTCGAGACACCCTACCGATCTTCCACAACGGCATTCATACGGCACAATTCATAAAAAATAAACAACTTATACTTCAACTTAATCTAACTAAATTTAGTTTCAGCCATTTTATGAAAACTTTCATTTGAGTATTCAGTACGAACCCAATAATTAGTAGAGTAGTACAAAACATTTAATAAGCAAAACTAATCGCACGAGAAAGTTTAGAATCCAATCGGGCCTTATTGCGGCGGCGGCACTTTAATTGCCTTACGAAACTGGCGGTCGGCGGTCGGGGCTATAACGAACACTGCATTCCTTCTTTATTTCCGATGCTTTGAGAATATTAAGGGGTTTTACATGTTTTTTGCTTTGCAGCTTCGTGCTTTTTTAATATTCTTGTTAATGCATAACGCGGTGTTGAGTTCCGCCGCTTAACACATTTACAGTCAAATTGGACAACCATTGACGTTATATATGTCTATGTACTACAATTAATTATTTTAATGTCTTTGATCTGATAACAAGATAAAAGGCGGCGATGAGTTCCTCTACTCAAAAACTAGAATTAAATTGAATTGTGTAAATAAACAAATAAATAAATGTCTTGAAACTTATCAACCTATAACCTATCATGCTCTTTGTATATCTTTGAAGATATATATTTTACACAAATATAAAATAACTTGAAACAGACTAACTGGCCTGAAGAAGCTTTACGACTACTCGGGGCATTGATTAGTTCCTCAGACTGTAATAACGGAAAAATGCTGAGATTGTAAAATTCTCAGCCGGCGCGTCTTGATGGACTTGTTTTATTTTTATTATCTTTCTTATCTTATCTTATTTCATTTTTAATTCTACTTTGCAACAGTGTTATTAAAGTTTGGTAGCATTGTAACGTAATACCTAAGTAACTAAATGAATATTACAATTATTATAGTTTCAAATCCCACGTATTTATTTGTTACACTAATTTAACTAATTTCTTGACATTTTATATTATAATGATTGTTGAAAAAATACATATTATTTCCCCCAGATTTTTTTAAAATTTTAGTAACAGTCACCTCGTGCGAGGAATAATTATATTTTTTTATTTCCTTGTCCTGATAGACAATTTATTCCCCGAGTGGGAATCGAAGCCACAACCGCGGCGCGCCGTATACTTTTTTACCCCTGGGCTGTGACGGCCTCGAATGCTAAATGTGCCTTATATAATATACAACTCTTAGTTAACCCGAAGCCGCAGGTAAATGTTAGTATATTATAAAATATTATTGAGACTTCACTCTTAGTAGAGTAAGACCAGTTATGAATGCTCTAAAATCTCAACATAAGGCTAGTTTACCTCGATGTACCCCCATTACCATTTCTACCCCATTCCCATTCCATCGTAATTATGAGGCTACTTTCCTTATATTTTTTGCTCGTTTCCCTTCATGGTTAGCATTTAAGTGTTTTCTAACGTCTTTGCATTAGGACTGGAATGAGTATCTTTGAAATTTTTGTACATAACACTATTCCTTTACTGTGTGATTGACAGAAAACGCACGGATAAAATAACACGGCGTAGAATGCTGTAATTTTGTAGTTTGAAGATGAGTATTCTTATACCCAAAACGAAGAGATAATCTATTTATACGAAATACCTACGAGAAAGAATGTTTCTATTTTATTGTTTATATTTTTGCTAAATAAAATAGAATTAAACTTTACATTCGATTCTTGACCAAGTAATTGAGCTAAAGGTTATTTTAATCTTAACACCCTCTAAGTACAGGAAGTACTGTGCTTAGCGGATATTGAAACGATTATTTTTATATTGCAAATTTCTGTTAACGAGGAGGACTGTACGTCATCATACTCAATTCTTAAATATTTTCATTTGAAGCCGCAGAGAAATGTTAGTATTGAAGCAAAATGAAGCGACAAAACACATTGCACAAATGAAATCATAAAAGGTAATTTGACAAACGTGCGCTTAGAACGTTTCGACTAGCGACGAACACACGTAACTACACCTATATTCATAATAGATATTGGGAATGCACAAACTCTAAATATGAATCTCCACCACAAAGGGGGCACGGTGGACCGTAATTGGATTCCGAGCACCTGCATCGTCGCCAGCGGAATATAAATGTGGGGCATAACTATATGCCTGTGTGCAAAATATTGGGAAACCGTGTTGAATATGTCTTTTCTATTGATTCTTTGTATAGCTTTAACCTGTGGCTTTGGTACTATGGTCAATTTGGAATGGACTTGTATGTGGCACGTGGCCCGTTCTAAGTGCCTGAGGTGCTTTACACTGATCGCAGATACAGTAATAAGAATATAGTTTAATAAGAATTAGTAGTTCCTAAGGTAAGCACATTCAACCAAAAAATTCTTCACCTTTGTAATATCAGTATAGATTTACTGTTACTTTAACTATAATCTAAAGATAGACATTTGTTTATCTATTTTTTTTCATAGCTACATGCAATATTAAGGGGTGTACACGTGCATAAAGAAAAGCAGACAGCTACCAAATTGCTTATGAATGATGGTTATACAAATTATATTTTAAAATGAGCAATTTTTGTAATTCTCCCGGCCTTTCGAGCCGGCAGAACTGACACTACTGACATGTACCTTGACGATTCAAAAGAACTGACTGTTATGGCCTATTTGAACCAAGAATATTTTATATTGAGTGGGCGAACTAATTACCAAACGCCGCTGTTGGTCTTGTTTATCGCAGCGAGAATATAATACATTTCTCTGCATGAGAATCGAAGTTTACAACCATGACGTCATATGTATGTTTGTTTATAACTAAAATAAACACAAACACCTGTTAGTATTCGCGTCGCCTCTGAACATACAAAACTTAAACACAAACGCAAAACTTGTATGGAAGTCTCCAAGTTATGTTACTTATTAAGCTGTTTCAGCGTGACTTCTGGGACAGTGGTGCAATATTTTGTTAAAAGATTCAATTCTCGTGAATACCAACTAAATAATGAAAATCGGACCAACACTAAATTAACAATTTAAAATATTCGTCATTAGGAAATTTAAGGTCGTGGCGCAGGGGCGCAGCTGCTCAAGCATGCGACAGAAAACGTGATAGTCGTGGGTTTGATTCCCACTTGGGGAATGGAATATTTCATATTTTCATTTCCTCACTCCGATAAAAAAGCAAAGCACGGCGTTGATTTCCTCCACTCAACACGCCTACCTCCAGAATACGAAAAAGTTGAGGATTTGAATTTGAATTTGACCGTTAAAATAAAACCGTTTATGTTGTAAAGAAATTTATTATATTTATAATAAAAGTTTTAAAAATTTAAGAAATACAGCGAACGAACAAAAAAAATTAAAAATAGTACTTGTCATCCTTCACTCTCTAGTCTCTACCAATCTGGAGCATTGTATAAAAACATAAAAACTAAGGGTGTTAATGTTTCCAAAATTACGTATAAACCTGGCGGCCTACATTCTGGCGGCGAAATAAAAATCTGCATTTTATTCAACTAGGCCTTCTAAACGCTTATAATATAAATGTTCCCCCGATTAGGATTTGAACCTATATTCCAATAAAATACCCATTTCATTATAACAATCTTTTACTTAACTCTATACCAAACAAAATAAAGTCTACTTTTGCTTAACCTTTTACACCAAATCATATATCAAAAAGCTCATAAATCTTAGTTGACACCTAGCCACAAATGTTCTTTAACGAAAAGCTATCTTTATTTCTACAGCCAGTCGGAATAAAATCGCGTGAACAGTCTTGTATTGGCTTAATAGAACTGGTATACGTGACAGGTGGGTGATTTATTTCGTTTTAATTATGATATCGTGGGTATTGACTCCAAAATGACTTGTGTTTAGTTGTAACTACCGCTTTATTAGAGTTTTTGATGCTGGGATTTTATTATACATATTGATTACCTTTACTTTTTTATAAAATGCATGGAGTTGGATGTAGTTAATGTTCACCCAGAAAGCCAAGGATATGTTTATTAAAAGTTCTATTTAAAAAATCTATCTTTGAGTTTCTTGCAGCTATTCCTATCATAATTGCTTTTTGAGTTGATGCACGATGGTAGCTTCCTGTAAGACTGACACTTGTGACATTTTCATGGAACATGATGACTCACTAATACTTGCAATGGTCTTATTGAACAACAATATTTTGTCTGCTAGAGACAAGTTACCCTACGGCCGCCTATTAAAGAAACTACTAACTTAACCTATTTTCACGATGTATCCCTAGTATGATAGCCAGAGAGAACTGAACGTCTACCACTATGATCTCTGCATCCCTCTTTCGGTTTGTCCATTGTCATCAAACTCTTCACACAAGCCCTCCGCGGGGTTCTCATGCTTCTTATGTGACTTTCCTCTAATATCTTCGATACCTACTGTGTTTTCCAACGTGAACTGAGGTCTACCTCTACCTCTCTTGCTCATTTTCCTATATAAATCTTTTTGGCATTCTTGAATCGACCATTCGTTCGATGGCTAATAAAACTGCTCTATAGATTTTAGTCCCATTAGGAAGAAATGTAAATTTTCGTCCGAAATTCAAACTATCGACTGTAAGCTATAACTATCGTGCCCAGACACAAGTTTCGCATTCTGCATAGCAATAATTAACTATCGTTTATCATACATTTCCGGGTTTGAGACAATTTTGTTCAGTACAGTTGTCATCTGTCATCGCTCAGACCAGGAAAACTATATTTTCAAAAAATATATATTTTAAATAAAATATTGATTATATGGAGGCCGTCATGGCTGTGGGTGGTTTCCTACTCGAAGAAATGAAATATTTTCATTTACTTTCTCTAATAGTACCTAAGATAAATCGCGTCTCTAAAATAAGGCTATGCATGTAACGGAGTGTTTCATCACTCCCTTTGAGAGATATAGTGTGAAGCTAAAACACCGCCACCATAGTATGTATAGAAGAAATGAGAAGTCTCAAACGCGCTACGAACGAAGACCTCTCATTTGAAATGTAATTCACATTTTACAACTTCTAAACTCAAAACTGTCACGTTTTAATTCAAATGTACATTTCCAGTTTCACTTCGTTAACAACGCGACAATTTTATATAGCTTTAACAGTAAAATTTAGCTTGTCAACGAAAAGCTTAATTATAGTAGTAGCTGTAAATTGGGACCTTTAAACGGCGGAACCCATCGCCTTGTTTCATTCAAACTAACGAAACGAATATATTGTTTTAATTTGTTTGTCCCAGTGTCACCTAATTAGGGCGAACTCGCTATCTTTCTATTTCCATAAAAAACACACAGTTATCATGTTTTTTTTTTCTGGACATAGAATTTTACGTGATAACGTCAAAAGAAAACTTTGATGTAAAAGTACAAACTTTTATTATATTTTTAAAAATTTGTGCATTTTACTCGTTTTTTAAACTAATATAACAATACGCTTCGACGAAACCTAGAAACATCCACTGAAAATCGCGCACGATTATAAAATAACGGGAACTGAATACTGAATGTCTGTTTAAAATGCTTTACGGTGGTTCTACGAGTCGCGCTACGGCTACGGCTACGATATTCGTTCGGCAAAGATATTACATTTCCTTTAAACAAACTTACCTTGCTTTATAAATAGTCATTATAAGTCAAAATAATTATGTTTAAGTTACTAAATTTTATTGTGTTGTTGTAGGTTCGATTCTTGTTATAAATTTAAAAAAAAACTTGTTTTTAAGTAATAAAATCTTACTTTACTTAACGCTGTATCGCACACATGGCAGGGTAGGTAGAGGGAACCTGGAAAACTAGTGTTAAGGCACTCCGTTCCAATGGGAACGGGAAATATTAAATAGTATTCTTATTTAAGTTGAGAGGCGGAACCCAACCTCTGTGACAAGATATTTATTTCTCATGAAGAAGGTTTAAAAGAAATTCTGTAATATATACATACATACATATAATATCTATTATCGCTTACAAAGCATTTCCACCACGACCTATGATAATGTTCATGTATGCATGTATTCACACTTGTTCACTTGTCATATGCAATTGCTTTAGTCTTTAATGATGGACAACCCAGTAATTGTCGTTTCAATTTGTACAAAAATCTACAAATATATATAAAACTCTTCCATAACTGAGTCAGTGACAGTAGCTACGCGCGTAGAACGCTAAAATGTGCCATGTGAATACCTTGAGGACTTAGATATATACTGCAGTTTCTCCCGCAATGTCAAACGAAATGAAAGGAAATCCTTAGCCTACCTGTATAGTGTGTTACTATTTTAAAAAAATACCTTATTTAATATAGATAATCTTAAACAGTCACCATTTTTCAATTCAAACCAGTTCTCAGATGAGCGTGTTCAACAAAACTATATATTTTAAAATATTTGGCATTTACAGTATTCTACTTGCACCTAGAGAATAACAAGCATTGTCTAGAGGCGTGAGGGCAGTGCGCTATTATGCGGGGCTCAACACTGTTCTCTGTTCTATTGTAACAGTATTATAATAGAAGCATCCGCGTGATAACTTCTTGATATTCAACCAACAATTGTATAGATAAACTAAACAAAACATAATATAGATACTACAGTGGCGCAGTGGTGTACAAGCGACGATTGTGGGTTCATACTTTTCTTTATTCAATTTTTTTTAAGTTAGTTAAATTCCGTCGTTGATTTGCGCCACTCAACACGGAATGTCTCGGAAAATGTCTTAATATTAGGTTTCTTCTGTCAACCCTGCTCCTACATAAATGCCGAATACAGCGAGAGCCCTACAAATATTACATCAATTGGCATTTCCGGTTGAAAAACATTAATTGCTCTTAAAGAATTCACAATTCGACAAACGATCATAATTTTCACATTATGTAAATTTCCCAGCGCACCAACAACAAATGAATGGAAATACATGAATTATTCACATACACATTCATATTTGTTAAACGTTGAATAATCGACGTTAAAAATTTTATAGTTGAACGAGACGACTCTTTAAAAGTCTTTTTATGAGTGTTGTAACCAATCTTTCGTTTTAATGTAAAGACGTCTCGACGATGTTATAAATGATAGTCGTGTGGTAGAGTTTAATTGTGGTCGGATAGTAAATTCTCTCTCTTATCTCAAATATCTTAAAATTGAAATATTATTTTAAAACTATGTATTTGCTACCAATACATTTATGTATCAGCAGCTTCAGACTTTTTCCCATATAACTGGATAAGTAAAGGAAACCTACATGTGCTTGTTACGATACTCTATTTCACCACTTTTTGCCAAATATTCCAGACATTGTGAGTTGAGTGGCGGAACTCAACGCCGCGCTTTCTTTACCGTAACGAGAAAATAATAATAATTTAAATATAATTATTGATACCGCGCAGTTGCAAAGCGCTGTTGTGAGTTCCGTCACTCAACACGCAATGCCTCCATAAGTCGGTGGAAATTAGGAAACGCAGCGTCTTAACATTAGGTTCCCAGATTCCCCTTGCTTATTCTGCTTCTATATCTCTTCACGCATTCACCAGCTTATACCCCTTGTCTCGCGTAAAGATGTTTTACTTGAAAAACATTCCATCGAACCCACAACTGCCGCACGCATCACTGCACCACCACTGCCTCATACAAGCACTGTGCCAACAGTAAATTTAAATCAATAGCTATTGTAACAAATAGGTTGTCCAAAACGTCTCTAATGTTAACATAAACGTAACGACCGACGACCGCTGTCAATTAGATGTAGTGGCGGTTCCCATCCGACCGCACTCAATTTTACTCATTGGAAAATGGATTACTATATAAACACTTATTTTACTATATATATTGTTGAATGTGAAAAGTTATGGTAATTTAAAAATATTTTATGTGATAAACCAAGAAAACACCCCCAATTATATTAAAACTTAAAAGAAATCACACATTGTCAGACTCCGTTCGAGCGAGCTTCAACTGCGGAAGATTTAGAGTAATAAAAAGTTTCCGTTCACTTTGTGGAGATAGAGGGTAACAGATCGACGACGTCGCGACTCTCACGCTTGGTAATTCTACTTTCTTTTAACGACGTCTCGTAACTTTCAAATGTGACTTTACATCCTTTTTATATGGCAATTATTAATTGAATTAGTTATTTTTTTAGCGTGTGAAGCTAAGTGTATTCCGCATTTAGCATGGTACGTAAAGGGAACCTGGTAGAGGACTAAGAGACTTCCATTCCTCAATTAATTCTGGAGCCTTTGCGTATTGAGTGACGTAACTCACCAGCGAGCTTTTCCTTGGAAGTAGAGCAAGGCAATGAAAATATGAAATACTTAAATATTCCTCGAATGAGATTAAAATCCACAACCTTTCACGTTTAGTGGCACGTCTGTGCCCCTTTGCCGGATAATAAATTTGCTAATCTATATATTAAAAACCCCCTCCGTCACTACACGATTGAATTGTCACGTTGCTTTCACGGAGAATGTAGGAAAGCACTAAGAGAGGATTCTAAGGAGAAAAACAGAACATTCAGGACGTTTTTGCGTTGCAGGAGCCGTTTGTTAATTCTATTTTGAAATATCTATCGAATTAAAAAAATCTCTACCGTACTATTCACCTAAAATAATAGGAGTTGGCAATATATTTACTCTTCCCCAACGCCCTCCGGGGGGTCGTGGACACAGTCGCAGTACAAATCTAGTTAATAATGAAAGCAATGTGAACAAACTGAAATAGCAAAGTTTATTCTGTTCGCGTAGAGTGCTATAGAATTGAAAAATTAAACTACAGTTGCCTTCAAAGGAGTTTACTTTTGTGTAAGATCAATGAGACTATGTTATTCTTTCGGGGCCGTCGTAGAGTAGTGGGGCAGTGTGTGATTGTAAAACACGAGTTGTAGGTTCAATTCTCACTCGATTAAATGAATATATTTAATTTATTAATTAATTTTTCGTTTCCCTACTCTGGCTGAGGAATCGCAGCAATGAGTAGAAAAAATATAACCCAAACCGAATAACTAACATATTTTAGTACCGAATAATTAACATGTAGACGGTGTTATGTAAATATTCCATTAGTTGGTCGACATGTCTAAGAAGATCCGTTATTTAATCCTCTCCAATGTGTGGCGGCGCGCGACGTGAATAGCGACAAGTGTTTAGTCGTGATCTGGTTAAATGTAGCTCGAATCTCGGAAAATATAACTATGTTAATATCATAAAAAGTTGGTATAAAAAGAACGTGCTCAGCTGGTTTGGGCACGTCGAACGAATGATTGATGAAAGAATGGCAAAAAAGATTTATGATGGAAAAGTGAGCGGTAAGACAGGCAAGGAGAGATCTCGGTTGACCTTCGACACACAGTATCAAAGAAGAGGTTGATGACAGTGGACGAGGAGAAAGAGGTGTAGGAAGATATAGGTAGGAGGTCAATCTTGTTTCAGTTAGGACAAAATATTACCTTCAATCTGTGAAGATAATATATTTAAAAGCTCCGCAATCCTGCTTTAATTCAATGTTCACTAAAACAAACATCATCTCAGTCCCCACAACTCCCACTTGAACACGAGAAGTTATGAAGTCGAGTAGATTAATATGCCACAATAAGCTAAGCTAAGGGTCCATCCATTCATCTCGCTGGAAGCTGGATATTACGTGTTTTTCTTAGGAACATCATTAATGTTAGCAACATTGCTTGCTTTACGAGTGTTCGTTGTCGGGCAGGAAATGATTGCATCACATTTTTGAGATCATGTATCACAAGCGTGTGTCTGTAACGTGATAGTTGTGTTCGATTTCCACTCGAGGGAATTCATTTCTATCTATTAATATTTTCATTTCTTTACTTTTGTACCAGGGCAGAAAACGTGTTGAATTTCGACTTTCTACACGCAACACTAGGCTGCCTCTGCCTACTCTGCTATATGCAGGATACAGCTACAGTTACAGTTGGAGTCGTGCACCAAGGGTTCCGTACTAATTTTACATGAAATTAGTACGGAACGTTTGAAGGATAGATTTTGATTACGCTAGGATATTGGGCAGTATGCGGCAATCACGGAACATGAACGGCCGTATCTTTGATTGGATTGACTAAGGAAATTATTCTTTTCTGTGCTCAAAGAATACCTAAGTATTTGATATTAAACTTAATGCCTATGCGCGTTCCTGGAAAAAAAATATATTGACAAGCTGAGACACAGATGGACAGACGGACGAGAAAATTATACTATATGTTTAATTTTTTTTTCTTTTGGCGTATGGAACGCTAAAAGTAACATTATATTTACGCAAATATTCAAATACGATAAAGTTGAACTAATTGAGAAGTATGGCTGAAGGTTAAATAAAAGCTATTAGACCTTATCCTGAGGCCGAATTATTAAATTATATTTCTATATTCCTAATTACTACTACTATTTTAATCTATGTAATATAAGATACATTTTGATATATACTACGCAACCCTAAAACATAAATCTCATTAATGTAGCTGATGCTGTACTCGAGTGTTTCATCGCAGGACGAGAAATAATTATTTCTTACTCCACTATGTGAGGATATGACAGCAGTTTATTGTAACATTCACTTGAGGTTTGTTTTGTATAGAACCTCCTTAGTTTTCAGTTTTACTTTAAGAAATAATTTAACCTTGTCAAATGATTACTCGTATTTTAACATTTTTTTTCTAATTTTAATAAAATCATATCCACTACAAGTTTTATAGAGTAGAGAGAGTGAAAGTAGTGTCAAGAAACTTTGCTAATGATTTTCATCTTTATACACGTTCAATCGTTAAGTTTTCGTAAATTAATTCTATATATAGGCCAGCTATTGACTGTAATAACTTTAAATAGACGGCCCTCCATATATTTTACTTTCTGCCCCAATTCAAGACATTACGCGAATATAAATAGAATACGAGTATTTGATACTAGAAACATTATATCAAATTAACATACAAAGTCAAGTTGTTTCAGGCTGTCATGTCACAATGCTAGAGAGACAGCAATGAAGTTTATTTTGTTCACTTATCTTCATCATATTACACATGTGACACAGATGAACATTTGACTTGATTATTTTATTACTAGAATATACGCCTGCTTGTCAGACCAGGAAAATGAAAATTATTCATCCCCCGAGATCGAACCTACGACCTGGTTTTAATTATGATGAATAATTTAATCCAGTTTTTTATACTAATAAGAGTACATTGTACTCGTAGTTTACCATAAGGTAAGTTTAAACTTAGTAAGTAGCTATATTTTAATTTATTTTATTTTTTAAAATCATTTACTATATTCTTTAAAGTTAGTAAATAGTGATTCAAATATTTCTTAAGAACTCTCTGTCTGTTTTGGATTTCGTACCTCACAAGGGAAAAACGGAACTAGCTATAGCCTATTAACTACTTAGTAGAGGTAACCTATTATTAAAACTCTCCGTTTATCACTTTCCACCCAGTATAAGAACTCTTAGAATAAGACTCACTAAAAAAAATCACAAAACAAATTGTCTACACCCTAACATTTTGTATTCCACTGTCACCATGTAAAATAACTTTACGCGCTCGCATTACAATTTACGTCAGCGAAATCTTAAAGGGAATTACATCGTAGGTGTCGGAGATACGAGCACTTGTACACACATACACACATACATATGTCCCGAGTGAAATTTATCCTTAGGATATAAGCTGTCACATAAGTTATGTAACGCTATCGTTGTACAGGTGGTTTTGTGTTCGAAATTAATTTGATAAGCTTTTTTTAATTGTGGCTCTACTTTTTTCCTAGTTATGTATGGTGACAATTTCACTTCAGAAATATTTTTTGTTCATTTAATTATTTTATACTTTTTTAGAAAAAGGTTTTTATAAATTCACATGAAAATAAAATTTATTCAGACACGACATGTCTATCGAGACATCCGATATCCGATTATTATCGAATAAGGCGAAAAATTGGGAACGGAGTGTCTTAACACTAAATACCCACTACCTACCCTGCTATGCGGAAGAAAGAGTGAAAACCGCTAACAAAGTAAACCAGAAGTATAGATAAAAAAAATATTCCTAAAAAGTCACTTCGCGTAAGAAATGCAGTTTCATTCTAACCTTCGTTTGGTTCTTTATATTTGTGAAAAAAAAAATCTCATTAAAATATCACGCTTTAACATTACACCTTTTAACCTACTTTTACTTGTAGATGCAATTAATTTTACTTTCCGAAGTGAATTAGAATTGGGTCATGAGAACGTACCTACTATACTATAAGAGTACTGAACCTGAGCGTATAAATTCAACCGAATGTAAGTAAATTATAAAGTACTTTTTCCCGCATAGTAGGGTACGAGGTGGGGCTTTCTGCTCGATTTTTGTTTGTTGAGTAGTGGAACTCAACGCCGCAATTTATCTACCAGAGTCTAGAATAGATTTTTTGTTTTATCCTGTATCCCCATATAGCAGCGTAGGCGTACTAGCAACATAGTATTATGACACTCCGTTCCCACAAAGACACTTTCGTTCCCCACTTTTCGTAGAATTCTGGAGGCATCGTGCGTTCAGTGGCGAGTGACCTACTACGCGGTCTACAAGAACGTTAATAAACGGGATTTTTCATTTTACGCCCTAAAATCCACGCAAAGTTACGGGCAACTACTGTATAAAAATTGGTATGGCAAAGTATGTGCTTATGCAAATTGAAGGTGGAGAAAAAAGTCTGCTTATGGAGTGATCCATTCCTCAAGATCAATAAAAATAAGAGCGTCTTTCTTAGTGGGCGGAGGTGCAAGAGGTGCGGGTTCAAATACCGCTACAATCAATATTTTATAAATTTTTCTAAAACATTTTTCAATCCTCAGAGTTTGAACGTGTTCAATATAAATAACAGTCTATATATAAGTATCATTTGTAATTATGACAGCAATTCTGAACACTAATTGTTAGCTTTGTCGTCGCAAATTGGCGAAGGCCACAATTTCCTTTCACGCCAGACTTTAACTCTCGGTTACTGGTTTGTCATTTCTTGGAGCGCTGACTTTGCCGTTCTCGGTTCTATTGTATATTGCCTATTCTATTTTGGAACAAATAATTCTATTTTAGTACGATATGGTTCTATTTCAGCACCGTTTTGATTCAAATTGGTGATTTGTAGAATAATATGAGACAATATTGTGCAAATTAATATTTATAACATTAAATAAAACTCTGATAAGATCGATCGATCTTTTTATTGTTTTTTTTTACAACTTCACGCTCCACTCGCATGTAGCAGGGTAGATATAAGGAACCAGGAAAAGAGGAAGTAAAAACACTCCGTTCCCCACGCATCACCCATATTCGAGATAGTATGTGTTGAATGGCGGAGTTTCAAGTTTAATCTTACCAGAGAGACGAAACGGTAACAGTGCATTCCCTAGAGTGGTGATTTAAAATTAAAATATTAAACAATTTCTAATAAGCCTAGAAGTTAATGAAAATACTAATCCAACTTTAGCAAAAGCTAATATACGAGTATAGTGCACGTATTATTCATCTGTATGGTACGGGTTTGATTTCCCCGGGGAGTGTTGATACTTCCGCTACGCCACTTTAATAATGTATAGTATTCTATACTACACTACACATTATCTACGACTCCTTGTAAATTCTACAAATGTTATTGTAATTGCTATATTTTGTGTGCAGGTAAAAATGATAGAAAGATTTTAATTAATTTTGTCACAATTAATTACATATAGTGAGAAATTAGCTAATATTTTGTACAACTTGTCCAATATGTTGTTTTAAATTTTAAAAAAAAGAAAAGATTCGAAAAGATTAGTTCCGTCACTCAACACGCAAAGGAAAATGAGGAACAGAGTGTCTTAGCACGAAGTTCCCTCCATCCGCGCGTAATGTCTCTGAAAGGAACGAAATGTACAAAATAGAGTATTTTAACATTACGTTGAGTCCGTCATGGCGCAAGGACACAAGTGTGCAAGAGCGACGGTTGTGGTTGTTCGATTCCCTCTTGTGGGAACAAAATATTTAATATTTTCAGTTCCTCGCGCTGGTAACGAGACAAAGTGAGGGGTTGAGTGCCACCGCTCAACCCGCAACGTCTCGAGAATTCGGCAGAAAGTGGAGGATGGATGAAAATGTCTTAACACTACGTTCCCAGATTTTTTCAGTCTACCCTGCTGTATGCGGGATACAGAGTGAAAGAAAAACAAAAACATTTCGTTGTTTATTTTCTCTGCTAAATAGAAAAGGGCTATTATGAATATGATGCCATTAAAAACTCATAAAAGTTTAAATTAATTTAGTGCAACTAATGCATATAAAATGATACTTGACGAAGCCACTTCGCCACACAGAATTAACCACAAAATATATAATTAATAAATATATAATAATAGCATAAATTGTTTAAAACGATCCAGTCTGTGAAACATTTGTATACGACAGTCATAAATTTTAATTATGTACTTATTCAGTAAACTATTAAGTATATTAATGCTAGTTGTAGTGCAAGGGCACAGACGTGTGACTGTACGCTTACAGTTGCGACATATTGGCTCCGGTAAAGAGGTAAAAGCGCGGCGTTGAGTTCCGCCACTCAACACGCAATGCCTGCAGAATTCGGCGTATCGGCGGTTATAGTCACACGCTTGTGCCTTGCGTCATGACTGGCCTCAAGTAAGCTTTGTAACGAAAAGAAAAATAACTGTCTTGCTCTATATATGTCACGCTAGTGATGTACTGACATATATTATGTTATTTTCTTCGCAAATATATAAACTGGGTCACGATAAGCATGTAAGCCTCACCTGATGGCGTCACGCATAATACGACACGCCGTGGGCTATTTTATATCAGATTTTATGATATTTCTGACATTATTATAAATTATTATAAGCTTCATTTTGTTATTCTTCCATTATATGCCAAAAAGTAAGTTATGCAAAGATCCTAGTATCAGTACACTCTTTTCTCCACTTAAAGCTTGACATTGAGACATAGCGAGATTAATATTAAATTTATCAACTTTACTTTTTTTAAATTGCTACCTCGTAGAATTTGTTTATGGGCGTTTATTTTAAAGTTATATTTTTATAAATTATACAATGCGTTAGAGAATAATGGCTTTAAGTACTGGTATGTATCTTATTTTTGGAAAACAGAATATTAGAACGGGATCTTTTTATCTTTAGTGTGGAATAACTTTAAAAAAATAAGGTATGATGAAAGTACTTGTATTGGCTAATATGACGTTTCACATATAATTTCGTGGGTAGTTATGACTGACAGTACTTGACGATAAAGAACTTTACAGTAGGTAAGTGACCGGTCAACGAGCTGCGCAACGGATGATGAATAAAGGACAGAGGACAGAGGATATAGAGCGGAAGAAATAACGAAGACTGATCGAACTCCCAACATCGCGTGTACACTGTAAGTCTCTTTTAAATAAAGTCCACGTGATGCATAGAAACAAACAACTCTATTTCTCTTTAATTGTAATCCGGTATTATTTGTAAGGCACAACCCTTGCAGCAGCTCAGCTCGGTGACAAATAAAATACTAAGTCCTAGTGCTGGACCAAGAATGTAACAAATTACCCTGGCGCTCACTTCTGACTGCTCTTGTCCTATTTATAAGAGAATGCAACCATTTTTCCTAAAAAAAATCTGGAAAGCGACTGGGGGACTCCCGGGGAATAATTCTTTTTAAATTATTTTCATTTCTTTTAGTAGATAAATTACCAACACCGAAACCTGGGGTTTAGGTTCTCCATTTTCAGTTGATTTAAAAACATTGCACCGCCACCTCTCTTTATTTTATCTGTCCAATTCCACAAAATATTTGATATTTCTCTGTTTCAAATTTAAGTTCATAGTCATTCCTTTCAATAAAACATATCCCAAGTGAACGACAATACTACACAACTCTATTGAAGTTCCGTAGCTACTGCAGTACTGTACAAGTTTTACTAAAATAAAATAATATCAGCGAAATGCAAAACAGTCCGAGTTCCGATAACTTGGTTTTGTCCATGTATTGAATTTGTTCGTGTTTTATTCTGTTTTAATGGTACTGCGGGAAGTTTTTACGTTAACTGCACTTTATGGTAATTTAACTATGAATCTGTAAATGTCATTGTTGGACTTTTGTGTTATTTATTCTGTTGGCAGAGGGAAACTAGTGTTACAACACTCCGTTCCTACGTACTAAAAACTTGCGAGATTTCACATACACCAACACATATAAACACAGCCAGTTAAATAAAAGCTTGTAATACATAGAAAAATTATCACAAAAATTTAAAATATAATTCATTTTGTACAAAAAAATACTTAAGCCTTATTCTTTAAACGGCCCTGCAAGTAATGGGAGACACGCTAAACAAAGGGAGGTACTTTATTAAATGACCTTAGAGCTTTCTATAAGATCGCTTGCATTTAACTTTGATAAACCAGAAGCTTCGCGGTCTATCCCGCATATATACCTTGGTAGACAACGCGTTCCTCACTTTAATTTGACTAGAGAGTGACATAACCCGTAGTTTATATTTAAGATATCTACGTTTATATTTGAATAATTTATATCACTTTTCATTCATAAACTTTCAATTCAAAACGAAGTGATATAACTCACTTCTGCCCACCTCCTACTTGACGTCTGACACATTAATTACAGAGTATTAAGACACGAAACTTTTCAACGAAATTTAATTTTGAAAGTCACAAGCTACATGTCTAAAATATTGAAAACTTTGTGAGCTCCTCGACTTATCCTTGATAACTTATCGCAGTGACGTCACGCCGGCAATCTCGTGACGTGACATGTATCGGTAGGAAATGGCGACGTAATGAAGGAATCATAGCTGCTGTACTGCTAGGAAATAAGAAAAGTGAACTTTTGTTTGTGGATCGCATGGATGTGGCAAAATATTTGATTATTCTCTTTTTCTTTAGTTATACGTTTTTTTACCTGCACATAGCAGGGTAGGCAGTGGAAACCGGGAACCACGTAATTAAGACCCTCCGTTTCTATTAACACACTTTTGTTGTCCACTTTCCGCCGAATTCGTGAGGCATTGCGTGTTGAGTGGCGGAGCTCAACGCTACACTTTGACTCATTACCAGAGCGAGAACATATTATATAGATAAGTATTTAATGGGATAGAGAATAGAGGCAGTCGTAGTTAAACCCTTAAGAGGCACAACGTAAAAGCAACTGTAAAAGACGGTTGTAAGTTATATCTCCATTAGAAGGAATGATTGGTTGTCAACTTCCTTCCCACTATGGTGACACAGCATGGGAGTTTAATTCCGCTTCTACACGCAACATCTCGATGAGAACGGAGAACTGTTGTGCAGAAACAAGTATATATATATTGCATAAACAAAAACAACACAACATATCCAACGTTTCCTAGCTCGGTAGCGTATGAGAGTTGATTAGATCGTCTTGCAATTCTGTAGCGCTCTACAAATTGTCATCGCGAGTTGTTTTCCAATCAATACGTGCATTATTGACTTCTCGCACAGCGGGCTGTTGTCTCCTGTTACTGTAGATATAGAATCAAGCACCCAGTACCTACAATAGCTATATTAGTAGTAGATATATACTAGTATGAATATAGACAAAGAGCAGCGTTAAGTGACGCCACTCGACACGTAACGCCTTAAAAATTGGGCAGGAAGTAGGAAAGAAGCGTTTTGAAACTAACGGACCCGTGTTACTCGCTATTTATTATACTATATACTACTTTAGAGAGCAGAGAGATGATAGCGAATGATGATGATTGATATAATTAGTTGGATCGGAACCATCTACCATCGGCTCCTTGTCTATTATCGATTAAGATTGCCGAAACAAACAGGAGCATATGAACGGAGCATTAAAGGAGAGATTCTGTCCGGCCCGTTACATCTCGTGTACTATATCTAAAGAATACAGAGCTCGCCGAAAAACTTTATGGTTGAACTTAACGTTACCTGACGAATCCACAACCATCAAGTACTTACTCGTATAACTAATCACTTGTCAGCTCCACCACGACAGCACATGCACCCGCACCCGCCCGTGCACCCGCTAAATGCTAATTTCGCCATGTGACAAATTTGATTACGCCCATCATCCACTCGCCGCAATCACGGCTAACGAACGGCAACCCTCTCATTTTGAATTTATATTTTTATGTAAAATCAACCCCCAAATTAGAAGAATATACGTAATTACTACCCCCGGCTTGTATCCTGTCATTATGAAGGTTGGCATGTTTGACCTTTTAATATTTATGTTTACTAAGGCATTTAACGTTTAAACTAAGTGTTAAAAATGATAGTTTGATTTAAATCTTTTATTGCTTCATAGCTTCACGTCGTATATCGCATATACATCGAATTTTGGAGATATTGGCGGTAGTCAGCACCGTGCTTTTTTACCTTGTTATTAGAAGGTATAAGAACAAGAAATTGAAAATAACTTTCCCTCAGGTGAGAATGGAAGCTTCGCTGATCTGACGCTGTAACGATGCGACACGATGCCTCCAAAAATATAAAAAACATTTCAATACGTTTAAAAAAGTTTAGGTATCTATAAATACTTCACATCACTTACCTACCAAATACAGAACACAAGTAAACTTCGTAATAAATACTTGTGATTTAATGAAAAATAAATAGTCCGTAGGTAACGGGCGGGCCGTGAATCGTATCGGATTACGAGCACGCTAACGAGCCAACTCATTTCGCTTTTTATTTCCACGCTGAAATTCAGACGTAACTTAGCTTTACATAAGTGGACCAAGTCTAATAACCAATTGGATAAAATTTTAAATAAATATTTCTGTTTTTTATTAAATTTGTAGATTGATTGATTGATGTAAGTACTTGTTTGAACTCGATGGTTGTAAAAGTATACTTATTTATTTTGCGGTATAGATGTTTCTCTAGTTCATATTTCTAACTGACTGAATCCAGAGAATTCAATGCACCGCACACATGTTTCAAAAACTAAATAATGATCGTCTTGATTCTTAATAAATGGACTGCCAACAGAAGAAAAAGTTTTCAATTAGATTTTTTTCTTAAATTAGATTAATTAACTTCCTAATATTAACCCTTTCGACCAAATAATGACATATATATTTATTTTACACACATACATACCTACATACTTTATGACATACTTAAATTCAGCTTTTAAGATTTTACGAAATACTTACGCACAGAAAACAAAATGCTATCTGCTTAGTACTATTTAAGGAACGGGTAGATCATATTACTTAAAATAAGGCATAGTAGAATCATTTAACGAAGCAATACCTAATACCGAATAGACCCATACATCTAAACTAATCACTTATATTAAATATTATTTTAAAATACCCTAACGACTGACATACTCTATTATATACTATGGTTTTTATGTTATAAATATATTTTGTATTGAAAATTTTATTAATTATTACTCTAAATAGTTACGTTTAATAACATAAGTAAAATTTTACTTTCAATAATTTACAGTATGTATTTAGCGCTGCTATAAAGCTAAACAGACCTCCATCAACGTCCCACCATAAAAAATAAAAAAAGCTAACTGTCATTCAGTTGTCATAGCCTGTCACCGTCAAAACTTTCACCAGCTGACAATGACAGGTTTTTGTGTTGAATTGCGATGCAAAATTTAACAACAATTCCGCAAAAACCATGGCGATGAGTTATTTAACTGAAAGCGAAGCCCCGCGCGATTTTCGCGTATCTTCTACTGAAAGTGACGGCCATTATACGAAATGTATACTCTGTTATACTGTAAAAAGAAACTTTTACTGCTCTGATTGTGTAAAAAATGGTAATTTTGTGCACACCTCAATGCCTTACTCGGATAGGTAAGTTTACGCAATTCCCACATCTATATGAGTCATTGACTTGACTTAAGATAACGTAATTAGATTAAAATATTGGGGTCTTGAATCAGGGAAGTTAAGTTTTAAGTTATGTTATGTTACATTTTAAATGATTTCGCCCTATATAGGGCCGCCCTATTTTTAATTAAATTAAAAAATATTTGTATCTAATTACTATCTAAGCGCTAAGGGGAAGTAACTACATTCAATGGATTATAAGTGATGAATTCTATGTAAAGATTTAATTTTCACATTAAGATTTATATACAGCTTTATAATAAATCAAGAATAGTGTTATTATATTCTATATGTTTTTTTTTTCTTTATTTCATTCTGGTAACAAGACAAAGCGTGACAATAAGTTCCACAACTCAACATGCAATGTTCTGAAAATTGAGCAATGTGTGGGTGACTCGGTTTCACCTTTCTACCTCACTAAATGCAGCTGAATACATTATAAAGCTGAAAAAGACATATCTTAAACTTATAAAATCTATATTTCAGATTTTCTGAGAAACAAATGAAATTAATGAGGATCAAACTAAACAGACAACATATATTAGAAAGATGTGAAAAATTACTAGCACCAAAAATAAAAAAAGATATACTTTTAACTGAAACAAAACTATCTAGGGATAAATTAGACTTACTAAGACTTGCAATTGAACAACGAAGATCTATAATAGATGTAAAAAGAAAAGAACTTAAGGAATTAAAGGTGTTAAACAATGAATTAAAGTTAAAATTACCAAGATATCAAAAGAGGGTGTCGAGTTTAGGCAAACATGCCCAAGAAGAGAGAATAGAGTTACAGAATAAAATAAGTTTATATAATGACCGAGTTCAGGCATTAGCTGCAATGAGAAGGTCTAGGATACGACAGCTAACTAGATATATATTTCCTATATATATGAGTTATGATTCTAGGTAATGCTTCTTTTATTTGAAACAATATGTATATATTTAAAGCTTTTAGGTAATAATGACTTATATTTGAGAAACTTTGTGGTAGCAAATGGTTGTAAGTAGACAGTGCGACAGAAAGTACAAAGTATGAACCTAAAAATATTAGAGTACTAAATAAGTCTGTTCATATCATTATACACTTTCAATATTTCATTTAGAATAATACTTTGATTTTTGTCATAAAGCAATGTCTCATTCCTATGACTAACAGGAAATTTGTATATTCTGTATTTGCTTCACGCATAGTATAGTAAGCATAGGCAACCAAGGGAACTGGTGTCAAGATATGTGAAGCATTGCGTGTTAAGTGGCTTAACTTTGCCTTGTTCTCAGAGCGAGGAAATGAAAATATTAAATATTTCATTCGCATGAAATGACATTTTTTCCTTTAATTCTCTTGTTTCAATTACAGTGACAGTATAGAGGACCTACAGTTTGTAGGTGAAGACGCTGAAGAAGAGACCCCAAAAAGAACTCAACTACACATTGTAGCTCCATGGATAGACATTGACGCGGATTACACGCAAATGCAAAATTGGGGTATATATCTAAAACAAAATATTAGTTTTTTTTATTCTCTCATTTATTCCCCTATGTGTAGGGTAGACAGAGAGAATAGTGTTGAGACACTATAATTTTCGAAATTTCTAAATTTTTGTACTAAAGTGAGAAAAAGAAAATAACTTGTTGCCACAAGTGAGGATCAACTCCACAGTGGTTGTGTTGGGACAGTAATCAGTAACTATCCAACAGCATTACAACAGCTCTACAGCCCTATTAATATATGACATATTTTTAAGCTTGACTTTGGCTTTTTAAGCCAATTAAGAAAAAGTAAAATATATTTTGTAATTAAGTAGTTTACTTAATATAAGAAAATCCCTGGTAGTGTACAGTTGATATAGCTTAGGTATCTTTTATAACTTACTAACTTTATAATAAAAAAAAAACAGTAAAAGAAGTGTCAATGCATAAAATATTTTTAATACTATACATGACGGGTCAGAATTGAAATTTGTTTCTGAAAACAAAGAAAGGACATTCATAATTTATTTTTTCACCAACATCAATCGTTTTGTCACAAATATATTTCCGGTTAGGATTCTAAAGAAGTAATCATAAACAAACAATCATAAAAGTTTGACAATGCCACTCAATTGCGCGAAGCGCACCAAATTCAAAAGTAAAAAAAATCTATTTTACATATTTTTAAGAAAAAAACATTTAGGATACTGTAAAAAAAGTAATAGAAAACTAATCTACAATCTTTTTATTTTTATGAGTCTGTCTGACTAATTATTAAGAGATGTAGGCGTAACTATTAAGAGATTAAATAACAGTTTTAAATGATGTATACATACCAGTCAAAGGCAGTAAGTTATATAATTATGTACTACTATTACTATTTTATTTTATTTTTATTCGAAATGTTTACTCTCATACATATATAAATAAATTTAAATTGAAAACAAAGAGAAAAAAAGGGAGTTAATGTAATTTGAATAAACATTTACCTAATATAGCATAATTAAGTATATTTCTCTCCAGTGTCACAGAACAGGGACAAGGAGACGGAGTGTCCGCCGGAGAGTGCGCTGTGCCGGTGCGGCGCCGCGCTCGGGCTCGCCGCGCAGCTGGTGGCGCTGCTCGCCTGGACACTGGACACCAGGCTGCCACACGCTGTCACACTTAGGTGAGCCACTGCTGCTTACATACACACATGCTCTATCCCGTATATTGCAGTAGAAACATCGGGGTCATTGAATAGCCGGATAGTTATTTAAATGTCTCATAGTTTGTAAAGGTATAGCTGGAAGAGATGAGTGAACTCAACCAATGGTTAATAAATACTAATTTATTCAATAAAATATTGACAAGAAATGTTGTGGATCTATGTTTAGAGTTTTACTCATGAGAATGAAGTATTTTTATTTCTTCCTTCTGGGGTAGCAACATAGACATGGGGGACAGAGTGTCGTAGCACAAGTCTCTCTCTGCCTACTTTTTTGCAAGCAAAAGCATGGTTTTTTTTAATAAGACCATTATAAACTTATTCTATTCTCATTTGTGCCTCAGCGACTACACTGAGCCCCGCAGCTGGCGAGCGTCCATTACGCGCGTGCGCGCAGCCGCGGCCGCGCTGTGCGCCCGTGCCGGTGTGCCCGCGCCTGGCTCCCCCGCCGCGCCCGCGCCCGTCGCCCCCTTGCCGCCCCTCGCGCCCCTCGCCGGACTGCACCAACTGGCGCTGGCTGCTGTGGCTGACGATCCGGAGTTGGGCACGTAAGTGTTTTATTTACTGAACTGATTAATATAATTAAATTAATTAAATATTCTATTAATGATATGGTAGTCTGTGTCCCATTTTTATTTTAGTAAATACAGAGTGTATGCATCTTGATCGATAGGTTAACCGTAGCTAATAGGTGGGAAAAGTTAATGTCGATAACCTATCCAGATAGGGGTTCCATGTGTTTTCAATAACTGGTAGTTCAAAGGATATTTAGGAATTAGTCAGTCTATTAAGTTGAATATTTAATTAAAAATGACAAGTGAAACTTACGAGTATCTATTGGATTATTGTAGCTCCTTTCTTTCTCTTTCTCTTAATTAAGTCTTTAATATATTAAAGCCGTTTTATAAAACGCCTACTGTATTGTAATAAACTTAAGGCAAAAAATTACGAGCGCAAGCCCAAAAATTAGGCTGTATGTCCCATTTTATATTATTTTGTTTGTAATTTTCTATACCTATGTGGAAAGAAAATTTAAAATTAAAAGGATCTGTCTAAGATTTCAAAATAATAGTATTTTTTTAAGTGCATAATATACTTATTTACATGATACCAACACAGAAACAAACAATATTAAATTTTTTGTCTGCCTGTCTGTCTTTCTGGTTGTCTGGACCATCTGCACCGATTCTTACAAAATAAACATTGAAAGTTAGAAGGGGTGGATGAGTAACAATACAAGCAATAGGCTATTTTTTAATCTTGCAATTCTCGCGAAGTCTAAATTTAAGCGAGAAAAATTGCGTTTACCCAGTGCTCGTGTACTTATCGCCTACCTATATAAATGTGTAATGAATAAACACTTTTTTTATACCCCAATATTTTTTTCTTAAATACACTTAAATAAATATTCGTATAGTTTAAGTGTAAGTATTTTGAAAATAACAATATATCAGCGAGGAGGGGTGGTGGTCACGCGGCGCGGGGGGTGCAGCGGGCGCGGCGGCGTGGGGTGGCGCCGGCGACGACCTGGACGAGCCCGAGCCGCCCGAGCACCTGCACTGGCCGGACACCGCGCAGGTACACTTATGAAGGAATATTTTAATTCAAACGTTCAATTCTTTATAATTAAAAAACTCGTAGAGATTTACATATTTTGAACTATTTTAGATAATCACACATACACGAGAATTTTATTTAGTTTCTTTTTATTTATAATATTTAATGTTACCCTTTTTAATCTTCTATTTTTCTGACACTGTTTTAATGTTTAAATGTCTGTACATTGGTATGGTATGGTTCTTTAAATCTGGCGTTCCGAGCGTGCCAGTTGGGTGTCTGTACATTGACCATACTTAGACTACGTGGACGTTGACGCTACGCTGCTGCAATTTGTAACTTTAGCAGTTGTCAACATATTTGTTTAATGCTACTTTCTATTTTTGTTCTCAATAAATTTTATTTTATTTATAATTTTTAACAGTTTTATTTAGTATAGTAAAATTTTTAATTTACATTTCAGATAGAAGAAATAAGCTGCACACCGCCTCCAGCGCCCTCCCTCGTGACGTCAGCGGCCGCCTCCATCGCCTCCATGTGGAGGGGGTGGACTAAGTAACTCTACTTACAATGTCTAGTCCAAAATTATAGTTAAGCTAGCCTAGCTCCGGCTGGAAGATGATGGGTGTGCGGATTTTTAGAAAGAGAACGTATGTTATCTGTTTAGTAAAGTGCGGTCACCGAGTCGTGGCCGCCCTGAAGTTAGCTGTTTAGTTTTGGCTGCGCTTGCGCTTTACTTTCTTCCCGAGTAAGCAATGCGCAACAATTCAGAAAACCTAAGCATCAGGGCGCCACGACTACCTACACTTATTTGGCAGCTAATATTTTAATAGATATAAAATAGTACAGTTTTGTTGTTTATTTTTATTGTGTTGCCATAAAAAATAAAAATACTGTTTTTTTTAATTATTTTAATTAATTTTTAAATTTTGTACTCTAATAGACAGTAATTATATGTTTTATCCATCGATTCAAAGTCATAGCGAATACTTTTAATTGTGTTTTTTAAAATTTTTTTTACACCACAGACAATATTATTATCTTATTATAGACAAGAGACAATTAGTAAAATATATTTATATTTTTGTATTTTTTTTATGTTCTCCAAAGAAAACCATGTCTAGTGACAAGATTATTTTTATTCTATTATATTTATCAACAGTATTCAATATTTTCAGTGCTAATTTTGTAAGTACCCTATTTATATGAAAAATGGTTGTAAAAAAATTGGAATATTCAATTATTTGGAACATAAGAAAAAAAATATTAAATATTTAAAAAACCTTACTTTTATTAAACTATAAAAAAGTTATAGTAAAATAGCTTATGGCGTCATTTGTTCCTATCATTTTATACTATCAACTAGTAAAAAAACTGTTTTGTTAAGTAGCTATTTTTTTTAGCTTCACGCTGTATCACGCTGTAGGCGGCTAGGCAGAGGGAACTTGAAAACGTTCATTACATTAAGTCACTTCCCTCGCCTTTGCCTCTCGTTACTAGAGCAAGGAAAACTAAAATATTAAATATTTAATTTTCCTCGAATGAGATCGAAGCCCCAAGCTGTCGCGTCGCACTTTTGTGCCACTGAGCCATTACTGGCATCCGTGAGATATGTATTATTGAAATTAATAATCTTTTTTATCAGTTAATGCTTCATTGTTCTAACTAAAAGAAAATACAATAAAAAAAGTATAAATCTCACTATAAAAACGCTAACAACGTAGGTAACAAGCGTATAAGAATTTCGACGTAAAAACAAAGAAACGTGGGTTCAAGTCCTACTGCATTAATATTTTTTTCGTTGTATAGTTCGTAAATGTTTAAAAAAAGTAATGGATTTTTTTGTTTACTCAAATAAAAAAAAGATATTGTCAGCTGGTGTATCATAAAAACATTGTATTGAGTATATTATTACTATATTATACATTTACTTATTTTTTTTCTATTGAAATATATTGCAAACTTAAACCCATTCCTTAGAAAGCTTTAGTTACATAAACTTTTTTTTACCAACTAAATTCTGTTCATATATAGTTAATAAATATATTTTTAATAACTGACTTAATGCAAAACTTTTATTTTATAATAAAAAAATATTTTTCAATGTAAACATTTCCTAGTGCATATCGAACCAACAACAACCAAAAAGGTCTATTTTCACTAAGTATATTATAATTTATAAGATTAAAAAGGAACAAAGTGTAAGCATAACATTTAATAATAAAGTGTATAAGACTTGTCAAAACAATATTACAAAAAAAAATGAAGTAAAAAAAAGTAGTACAAAACAAAGAACATAATAATATAATACATACAAGCACATATATTATAACAAAATGTTTCACAATTTCACCATTAATTATTAAATAATATGTTCATTTGGCGAAAGAAGCAAGATCTTTTTTTAGCATCACGTTATATCTACGGGATATAGCGTGCTGCTAAAAAAAAGATAGGGGTAGGCAGAGGAAACTTACTGTTAATAGTTTTGAGCGATGAGATTCAACACCGCGTTTTGTCTTGTTAGCAGAGCGAGAGAACGAAAATAATTCATTCCTCGAGTGGTGGTATCGAGCTCACCGCCGCCGAGTTACAGTCAGACGCAGCTGTGTCGATGGGCCATGTTAAAAAGAAATGTCGTCATATAAAATACATACCAAATGTTTAAAAACGAGTTATATAATTAATATCCTACTAATATTGTAAATGTGAAAATTTGTATGGATGGATGTTTGTTCCAGTTCATGCAAAAGTGACTTCACGGATTTAGATGAGACTTTACAGAAATACAGTTTATATATCAGAATAACACATAGACAATAATTTATGTAAAGATTTTGTATAATTTTACTATTTATATATAACAATAAGTATAAGCGGGCCAAGCATCGGCTGGGTCGCTAGTTATACAGATGATATACACGTGTTCATACACAGTTCCATCGTCTCCTGGCATCGCATAGCGCTTCATGTGCTCGTTCAACACGTTCTAACAACTCTGAAGGAGATGATATTTCACTTTTCTGAAAAGAATGTAAGAAAGATTATTTTAAAAATATTTCATATCAACTTTAGCCAGAACGAAGAAACGTTGTTTTTGTGTGAGTATATTAATAAATAACATAACATATCATGGTGTCGTCGACTATCTTGCTAATAAACTACTAATTGACTGAGTTGATTATTTGTAGTGCAATAAAGATGCTTATTAATGTTTTTAGTTTGTTTATTATTGTGAAAATCGGTCACTGCTACATTGTATTCGTTATTTTGAATATTATTATTGTTGACGATTTTACTTGAGACTTAAGAAATATTTTTTTGACTAGATACTAGAAAGATTTAGGGACATTTGGTAAAATCACTAACATGACCTTTTTACAAAGAATAAATTAAAAAGGGGTAGGAGATATGATATGATAATGAGAATAATATGAGACAATATTTACACTAAACACCTACTGTTTCTCCCGTCAAATTTTTCTTCCTCAACAACCGTACAGGCGGAGTGGGAGGACTATCTGTCTCGCTCGCTCTTATACAATTCCCGCATGTGGTCTCTCTCGCACATCTATCTATATAATCTAAATCCCTGGAAAAATGTTCTTCCATGTATTCTTCTCTAGAATGCTCTGTTTCGCTTGCTCTTGAAGATGTATATCGCTGTCTTGCTCCTTTTATAGAAGAATTGCTTGGTATCTCGCTCGCACGCGTAGAACTATATTGGCGTCTCGTTTCTTCTATATAGCAATTGTTTGCTGTCTCGTTCCCACGCTTACAACTGTATTGCCTTCTCGGTTCTTTCAAATAGGAAGTGCTTGCTGTCTTGCTCGCGCGCATTTGATTTGTATCGTTCTGTCTCGCTCTATGCAAGTACCGGGAACAGCACGGCTCGTCGCTAACTGACTCAGTGTTGGAATTGCGCGTTCTCAGCGCGCGTATTAACATTTCTTGCTGTTTTATTATTTCTTCTTGTTGTCTGTTGAAAAATAAATATTTTACAATTTTACAGGCCGTCGTGGCGCAGCGGCACAATTGTGTGACTGTAACGCGACTCAACATGCAATGCCTCAAGAAGGCAGAAAAGGAAATTTCCCTATTCTATCTCTTTTGCGTTTCAATGAGATTCAAATCAAGATCATTCTGAAGTAAAGAAGTGTTTTTTTTAGCTTCACGCTATTACATCAGCCATGCGGTATACAGAGCAGAGACAAAGGAAATCTAGTGCAAAGTTACACCGATGGTACCATATCGTACCATCGTACCGATGGTACAATCAATGACATAACCGTCGCGTTAAAAGTCGAACGCCATCCTCTCGCACCACGACGACTACTACAGAACTTTCAATTCCATAAACCATAAATACTCTAAATACTAACGTGTGTGTATGTTTCTGAGCGCGCACCCACCGCCGTACGGCGTGCGCCGCTTGCTGCGCGTGCGAGCACAGCGCCGCGCCGCGACATTGGGCCTCGGACACCTCTCCCTGGAGGGCGTGGACCAGGTTGGATTTGTCCCTATTATGAGATTTGTGTGTGAAGGTAAATATTATAATGTTAAGGTGAATGAAATGTATGAATTTATTTTTTTTATTTACGCAAGGCAACAGAATACAAGGTCAAAGAGTCGTTTCAAAGATGCTGAGGTGGGTGTACGGCGTAACGCGGTCTGACCGCATAAGTAACACATTCATTCGAGATCTTGGGGTCGTGATGAAGCGGATAAGCTCCAAAAACGTCGCCCGAGACGGTTTGGCCACGTTACAACCGTTACATGTAACTGGCGGATTAACGTAAATTAAAAAGTAACTGACGTCTCTGAATCGGCAATTAAAAAAAAGTATATAAATACAAGTTAAATAAGAATAGCATAAAAACTACAAACCTATATCGGGCAGCAAGACGTCGACATCGGTCACGCCACACTCGCACCTCCTCCGACAACTGCGATACTTGTGTCTCTAAAGAATTTTTCTAAAAAAAAAAGATACAAAATACAAATTTGAGTATTATTAAATAATGTTTAACATATCTTAACTTGGTTATAATTAAAATGAGTAGTGATAGATTGTCGTGGGTAATACTGAGAACATTATTATAGGGATGTTAACAGCAAGAAATAAATTGTAACAAGTGGTCTGGCTCTTTCTCTACAGCCTTCTCTTAAATAATATTTCTAAAAGAACTCCTTTATACTTTAATCTTTAAATATATGAGTTTTATAAAGTAACTTACCTTCTTAGCAGTGTTTTCAGCTTTCTGAACATCCTCCCGAAGTTGTTTAATCAGAGTCTCTTGTGACTCGCATTGTTGTTGTACGTCATAAAGCTTCGTATTCTTATCACTCAACAGGACTGAAATATCAATAAAATACTTCGATTTATTCGAATTTAATAAATAATTTAACTTTATAAGGTAAATAATATGAACTATTGGTACCTATAGTTATGGGTTCGATCCCCACGCGAAGCAATGGATTATTTTTATTTTCTCGCTCTGATAACGAAGCTAAGCGCCTCGTTGGGTTCTATAATTTTACAATCTAAAATACATATTTACTCTAAAACTACGGCTCAATGACGTCTAAATGAGTTTCTTCTTTAGTTGTCTTAATCTTATACATATTTAGGCATGAGAGCCATACCTTCTAGCTGTTGCACTTGTAGGGCAAGAGTATCGCAGTTGTCGTGGCGCTCTCTCGAACTTTCTTCGATACTAAACATTTGTTGTCTGATTTGTTGTAGCTATAAAAAAAACTAATTTTATTTTGATTCATGCAAGTCAACTCAATCGACATATTACAATTTTTTCCCTCCTGAAGGTAAAAGTATGTAGTACGATGTATAATTATTCAAGCATATTTTCTTGAATTGTATTAAGAATGCTTTCGAATTCGATTAGGACATCTTTCAAAGAAAAAAAGTAAAATCAGAATCGGTTCATTTGTTTATCGTTCGGACTAGCTACGTTGCCACCGAAAGACATTACACCGACATGTCAAGCTTAAACACCGTTTCGAATATTAAAAATAGATTAAATGTTTGCCCACCTCTTGTTCTTTCTGTATTATCTGAAGCTGAAACTTCTGATCCACATTGTCTTTATTCTTCACGGTCTCTTCTAACTCTCTTATTCTCTGCTGGAACTCTGTTAATTCTAACTGAAACGAAAAACACATTATCATTACATACATAAATTTTACTTCATTAATTACCTTATTTTTACGCAAACGGTTATACCATTTTGAAGTCGTAAAAGTAACATAAAAATATCAGTCACTTTCAGTCCTGTACTAAGCTATCACTGGCGAGCAAGTCATTTTTGCTGCCGAAATATTTTTTAATTATTTTAAGTCTATTAATATTACTTACGACCGCTTGCGCCTTCGCTCGATTGTTTGTCACAATTATTCATTTCAGCTTCACGCTGTATCCCGCACACAACAGGGTAGGCAGAGAGAACCTAATGTTAAACCCTCCGTTCCCCACTTTCTACCTAATTTTGGAGGCGTTGAGTGACAGAACTCAACGCCGCGCTTTGCCTCGACACTAAAAAATGGAAAAATGGAAATATACATTTTAAATAAATATTTCATCTTGTCGAGTGTGGATCGACCTCACCACCAGTCGATTTTACAGTCACACTCTGTGCCCTTGCACATTATATGTTACATACATTTATAATTATATAACTTACTTTCATGGCTTCATTGGATTGTTTCAGTTTCTCGTTCTCCTCCTCCAATCCGCAAGTACAATCCGACTGAAAACACACCACAAAGTATAGAGTAAAGACATTCATATTTTATGCATAATTAATAAATATAAAAAAAAACAGTGTCTTTATAACACGTTTAAACCGTGTGTGCTTTCAACTGTGAGTGTAGGTTCATATCCCTACAGGCCTACCCTGGCCTACCCTGATATGTGCGGGATACAGCATGAAGCTAAAAAAAATAGTAAATCTATGTACCTACCTAATTTGAAATAAAAATTACATAGGTACATTTATCGTTCCGTATATGTGTCAAGTATGATAGTGACAATTAAGCTGAGATGGTTTGAGCATGTTTGGAGGATGATGAAAGAACAATACAAAATGAAGAATGGTATATAAGAAAATAAATCTAAGGGGAGCTAATAAAACGCAATGAAAGAAAAAAATATGTCTCTTTACATATATTTTTTTAAATAAGTTGTCACTTTGTTAATTTATACTTAATTAAAAAAAATGTACTTGTTACTCTATTTAATTACCCTCCATTTTTTGTTATCATTTTCCAATTTTATACGGAAAACCCTTAATATTAGATAGTATTAGTAGAAAAACACATTCCAAATATCTATCTCTCTATTCTCTTACGAATACCTAAACATACTTAGTTCTAAATCTAGTTCAAAGTAACAGATAAAAAATATAACATATCAAACAAAAAACACTCTCAAAACACGTTAATTTACACAAAACAAACAATTTTAAACACACAAAAGCATTTCAAACAAAACAAACCACATCAATATACAAACATCTATGATCCCCCGCAACCTCTTCAGCTGGTCAGCGATGACCCGCAGCTCGTCCACCACGCCGTCCTCGCGCTCCCACATCCCCTAACACATATGCCAACATTTTTATACACAGAGTGCTTTTGTCTTTACCACTTTAAATGAAAACACAGTTTTAACTACTCTATGAAAGCCTAATATAATTAAAACTAAAGAGATTTTGGCCTAAAACTGTTCAGGTATCTTGATATTTTTTTAGGTATGCGTTTGAAATACCCTATGTACTATTCCTATAAAACGAGGGGAAGGGGCACAAGCGTGTAACTGTAAGGCGAAGGTTGTGAATTCGATTTGCATTCGGGGGAATGAATTATTATTTATTAATATTTCCATTTCTTCGCTCTGCTGCCAAGGCATAAGTGCGGCATTGAATTCCACCACTCAACACGCATGCCTCGAAATATCGGCGTTCCCTCTGTCTACCCTGCTATGTACCGGACACAGAGTGTATATGTATATACGGGATACAAAATATAAATAATATATATTTTTATGAATATATGTTTGGTTGAATGCGTTAATCTCGGCAACTGCTGGTTCTAATTAATAAATTATTTTCCTATTGGACAGTCTATTTGTCGAGGAAGGCTTTGCGGTATCGATAACCTTACTTGCGGTTAGAGTTACATCCCGCTCTAAGAATGTGATACGCTAATGAAAATGACAATAATAGTATTAAAAAGTTGTAAGTCATTAAACAGAACATCTATATAATATTATAAAAAAAAAACAAATTCTTAAATAACTAATTTCATTATAGTTTTAAATAATTGATATTTAATAAAAAAAATACAACATGCTAACGTAATTCAAATTATAGCAAACTTGTTATTAATAATAAAAAATACATTAATATTATAACTATAAAAATATAACAAGCATTTTTCTTTTATTTCAAAAAGTGATTTCTCCTTGTCCACACCAATATTCGGATACACTTGTCACGTCAATATTAATATTTACCGAATCGTTGTTTGAAGAGTTGTTTAAGAAATTTGTTATTTCCGATTTTAAATATTCCACCTCTAGAGCTATATCCTGCAACAAGAAGCAATTAAAAAATCAATAATTATATTTTCTTTAGATTACTTACATAAATAACGTCCTAATACTATAGGTTTAGGACATCTAACTTTTAAGGCCATCGTGACGTAGGGACTACACACTCGGGGGGATGAAATATTTAAAAAAATCTTTCCCTCGCTCTGTTTATAAAGCAAAGCGCAGCGTTGAGTTCCACAACTCACCACGCAATGCCTCAACAATTTGGCGAAAAGAGGAGAAAGTGGGAGAACTAATGAAATCAAGGAGTGTCGTAACACTAAGTTGCCTCTGTCTATCCTGCTATGTGCGGGATACAACACGAAGCTAAGAAATCTCTTATCTTTTATCTATAGAACAGTAAAGTACAGAGAACTGTATATTAAAACACATTGTTTTTCCAATTTTTGTCAGTGTGCGGGAATGACCCAGGTAGCATTGCTTATACAATCAGACACTGTCATGGCTTCATTTTTCATAAGTACAATTTCTACTTAAATATAACATCGTGATACCTGACATTTCTCCATAGAATTCCTTTGCCATATTAAATGAGTTTGCTCCGTTTGTTTTTTCTCTAAGCGCATGTCGAGATACGATCGTCTTAATATGTTTATTAATTCCTCTTGCTTTGCCGTCTGAAATGAAAAACAAAATTACATTAGTAGGCCAGTCGTGGCGCGGAGGCTCGGTGTGTGACTATAATCGCGACAGGTTGTGGTTTCGATTCCTACTCGATAATGAAATATTTAATATTTTCATTTCTAAGCTCTGGTCTTAAGACAAAGCGCGACGTTGAGTCCCACCACTCAACACGCAATGTCTCCAGAATTCGGCGGAAAATGGGGAATGGAATATCTTAACACTAGGCTCCCTCTGCCTACAGTACCTACTGTGTGCGGGATACAGCGTGGTGCTAAAAAAGGTAAATTAATAAAATGCCACAGTTGTCGAATAGATACTATACCAGTGACCAGTTTCTGGCTCAATTCTGGCTATTATAAATTATAATTTTCTCGATCCGCTACTTCACAAGCAAATCAATGAAAGACAAAATAAACAAAATATGTCAGAGAAAAAATACACTGAAAATAACTATAAAATAATACCTATAGCTTACCTCATAAAAGCACTCTCTATACAACTCCTCGATGACTGATAAGTTATCACGCAGAGTTCTTACTACACCGTAATCCACGTCCTAAAGTTTAAAATAGTTTATATATCTAATACATTTATAAACACTATTTGTATATTTAGATGTACAATTTATAAATCAATGTATCTACTAAATGAAAAGAAATGCCACATTATAAACAAAAGTCTACCAACAAAATCGAACTATGTTATAGTTACCTACTGGTTAATATGTTAGAGCATAATTATGTATATATAATATAAATATGAATATATATCTATAAATATTATATATAAATATCATATTAATTTCTTAAAATATGGACAATTATAATCACCTTTCTCAACTTGCAAAATTCTTCGTTCTTTATACCACATAAAATAATTAATTTAATAGCATTTTTTTTCCTAAGTCTACAAGGTAACTTAGTTTCTGGATTCGAACACAGAACCTTATGAAATAAAGCAATCACCATGAGATATTAATTTATATTTTTTGTGGACCGATTGTATATTTTTTCCGATTCAAAATGAAATTACAAACAAATAAAAGTTTAAATATACCTGCATACAAGATGTAGATACATCAGTCACCTCGAAGTGATTGCCGTCCGCCGACGAACGGGTGTTGAACTGAAAAATATATGTGTATAAGTGTGCTGACTTGTAAATCTACATACATACATCCCGTAGTCTCATCAACACTTTTGATCTAGAAAATAAAGTTATAAGTTGAAGATTTGATTTTGGTTTGATTTGAACCTGTGCCTACTTCATTAAACGTACTGTATGTTAACATCTCATCATAAGAAAATATCAAGCACCAAGCAGTTTCTTTTCTTTTTTCCGCATAGCGTACAGGTCGACAGAATATAGCGCTGAGACTCTTTATGCCACATTTTCCGTTGAAACCTTTCAATACCTCATAATCTTGTTTCCAGCCGAGAAATACAAGAAATATTTTCGAACCCACACACAGCCACGTTTAAAGTCACCTTCTGTGCCAATGTGCTACGACACAGACTCAAAGGTTTAGGTATTTTAAAGTTTTTACTGAAAAAATGATACCGGTACGGTCGACAAGTCAAGGCCGCCTTGAAGTTAGCCACAACTCGTCGACCACACAGTGTTACTTACAACATTAGTTTGTTGAGTTTGGTGTGTCTTCGGTAGAGCCTGGGCTTTGGTGCTGAGAGCGGTGATGCGAGCTTCAGCCAATGCTAAGCTTTCCGCCTGAACCCGAATCGTCTCCTCCTTATTCTTTAACTATTTAGATACAAAATATTAAATAAAAGTATAAATATTACACTTAAGTAAATATGACAAAAAACGTAAGGGCATCATGGCACAGCAGCATGGCGTTTGACTGTAAACGCGACGGTTGTGGGTTCGATTCGATTCCCCCTCGGGAAAATGTAAAATTTAATATTTTCGTTTTCTAGCTTTGGTATCAAGGCAAAACGAGGCGTTAAGTTCCGCCTCTCAACACGCAATGCCTCAAAAATTCGACGAAAAGTGGGGAACGGAAGTGTCTTATTCCTCATAACCCTTATTCGAGTAGGGAAACATATTTAAAAATATATGTACATTGTACTCGTATAAACGTTGAATTATGAGTAAACAAATATTAATCCGACCGGCAAAATAAATCCATCATAACTAAGGAACTTAACCAGGCAATGCCCCCTGAATATTGGGCGGTCATTAGTGAAGCAAAAATAAACCGAATTAAGAAATCCTTTTGATCCCAGAAGCATCGTTAAGAGATAGCCATCGGTTTATATACCTATAGATATCAACAAACATAAACGTTAGCGTTACGCAGTAGTAGTTAGTTAGTAAGGCTCTCCTTATACCTAGTGGGTGTGGGTACGATTCCCACTCTGACTAATGTTAGTTTCTATGATCTGGTCAAACTAAGTCATAGACTAAATCATAATTAAGCTTTGAAAGAAAAGCTTTATTAAGCCTTTTTTAAATTTAATTAATTATTATTTGTTTTAAAAATTCTATAAGTAATCATCCTTCTCTAAAAATCTATAAAGATCATACTAATTGAAAAGGGTATTAAATGTAATGAAATAATTATTTATTCAACTTACATAAAAGAAAATGTTCTTCTCGCTTCAAAGTAAAAAAAAAGTCACTTACAATTTGTATAGTAGCGTGAAGTTTGTTCTCGAGGAGTTGAATGCGGGTCCCCTCGCTAGCGGCACTGTCAATGCTCACTGCTCCTAGGCTATCCTGGAAAATACATTAAATTTACAAGTGACATTTTAATGAATTTTTTTTTGTAGAAATCGCTGTATTTATTTCATTTTTTTAATAAAAATGCAGTTAATAAATTTTTTAATCAATATTTTATTATTTTATTAGATAAAACCTAAATACCTAAACACCGAAACAAGAAGAACTGGCTCGCCTTACTGTTCTCACTTTCCCGTATTAAAAATACAATTTAAAATAATACAATACTGTATAACTGAATGAAAACATAAAATATCGTATATCTTATATTAAAAAATTACTACCAAGAAATTCCCCTAACTGACGAAATTAGGCCAGGGACGAACACATATCAACTTTATTAACTTTATTTGCATTCGTTCATATATTTTAAGTAACATTTTGGTTTTATATCCACTTTTAACTTGGCTGTTAACGGGTGAACAAATTTGCCGCCGTCTCGTCTGTCAACGTCCGGTCGTCCTTTTGAAGTCTGCATTTTAATACACCTTCAGTTCTCAAAACTAATTTTAAAGTTGAAAAGTGATAACATTTCACAAAGACGCTCACAGAATAATTAACCCACAAAATGATTTAGATGTCTCTGTAACGTTATGCATATAACGGGACCGACTTCGAATATTTAAGAAAACAAAAAAAAACCGGAAAAAGTACCTCGAGAATTCGGTGGAGAGTCGGTAACGAAAGTGTCTTAACAGTTTATTTTCTGAAAATTTAGTTTTCAATGTACCTATATATTTTCTTTAAAGTGATAATTTTATTAGACCACGAAAGTAATTCAGATAAGTGAATAAATATTAGTGTAGTTCAAGCGAGCAAAGCCACGAGCGGATCGCTAGTATAAAACATTTAATTCTCCCGAGTGGAGAATAGAACTCATAACCGTTGCGTTTACAGTCGCAGGCTCTACTCTAGCCCGCCTGCCTTCCGGCGTCACATGACATAAAAAATTGGAAAACGGAATGTCTTAACATTAGTGTCTTTTCACCTAACTTGCTATAGGTATGCTAGAGATAAGTGAAACTAAAAAAATACAGAATGTTTCAAAACCTGCGCCACAAAAATATAATATTTGTAGCAAAAAAACAAAAAGAACTCGCGGAAACGTCGTTAACGCAGCAGCGTCCCGAATAGCTAACGTAGAATTTACGATTTCCTCGAAGGTTTCCGGCTTGAGATGGAATTTCAGAAAAAAAAAGAATATTTTTGGCTTTTGCAATTATTAGAAGCAATTCCTAAACTTTGCATCACCTCAGTAGGACTACATTCTAAGCTAGTGGTAGCTTACTCTGGATCTGACTATACTGACATTACTAATAGCACAATTGAATAAAAGATACTTTAATTTTAATTGTAAAGTAGCCAAAATGTAATCACGTGATGACATATTTTATTAGCTTTAGCAGAGGGTACTTAGTGTTAACTCTTCGTTCCTCACTTTCCGTCAAATTTTCGAGACATTGCGAACTTAACGCAGCGCTTTTGTTTTGGTACCAGCGCGACAAAATGAAAATATTAAATAATTCATTTCTCTAAGTGGGATTCAAACCCACAAACGTAGCGTTACACGCTGTGCCGCTGTGCCACAATTACCTAAAAGATATAATAATACATACTATATTATCTTTACCGCAATAATATATGTAAATAGTGTAGTACTTGTGTTAAGACACTCCATTCTCTGCTTTCTCATTATCATTCAAGACATTACATTGCATTGTGTGGAATAGAGGAACTCAACACCGTATTTTATCACAGGTAAGTCGGCAGGGAATTAAAGATATTTCATTCAACCGTGAAGATTAAACCCACAACGATTGCCGTCACAGTTAGATGTGGTTCCCACGCAACAGATCCTGATAGATATAAGAATATATAAATAATGTGGCTTACCTTACCGAAGTCACTGGTATCCGAATCTCCGTACATGAGGAGGCCGTTGAACATCATGTTTATACAACATTCAAACACAAATAAATAAACACAAACGTGTGTTCCTATACTGCAGTGTTTAATTAGAGAATTAAACATAAGCACTTAAATATTTTATAATGTTCCTAATAAAAATTTTTTTGAAAGATCGAAAATAAAATAGTAATTTTTCTTAATTGCGAAAATATTACAGCAAAATAATAGAAGTCCAATATAAGTTAAAACAATAATACAAGTATTTAATATGTACAAAAAGGTGAACTAGGGTATTACAAATAAAAAAAGCTTTTTAAGAGCTTTCATCAAACTAAAATTTTAAAACTTATACAATATACTGAGTAATAAATTTTAAATTTCTTCGCTTGTTAAAATTTCAAAAGTATGTTGATTTCTTCGTTTGTTCAAACATGAGGATAATACCATAAGAATATTTCTATTAAACAATTAAGTAGAATCAGAACTCGATTAAAATTCCTAAGTCGTTATTTACGATATCCTAACGATAATTCAAACAAAATTTCACCAAAACAATAATATCAACTCTAAAAGTTAATCACGATAGTTTTAAGCTAAACTCGTCTGAACTCATCTACCGCGTCGAAAGTTCACAAAAACACTGGCGCGTGGGTGTGTGTTGGGGTGGCGCGGTATATTTAGCAACTACTGTAGTGGCGGAAACGATACTGCATGTCTGTCTATACGTTATTTATCACCTGAGCTTAAAGTTTAAGCTTAGTTATTTTAAAAGCTTTTAAGGTTCATTCAAATATCGGGATAGTTTTAAGAGAAAACATGTTATTTTTTGTTATATTTTTATTTTATAAATCTTTAAGCATCTAGCTTAGATAGCAGGATGAATTTAACAGAATAAATCATTTGAGGCCGTTGTGGCGCAGGGACACAAACGTAAAAGGTTAAGAGCTTGATTCCCACTCGGGGGAATAAAATAGATAGATAGACTAGTATATAGGCAAAGCGCGGGGTTAAGCTGCGCAACTGGTGATCGGAAATGTCAATATGGGAAACGGAATGTCTTCACACTAATTTCCCTCTGCCTACCCCAGGTAGGCAATACAATGTGTCGGTTTCACGCTGAAAGCTAAAAAAATCTCTTCGTTTTCTTTCTTTCGTTTCTGTTCATTTTAGACTTACTTTTAAGCTACATTGTGTACTTGTTTTATTAATCTTTTGCTTAATTCAGATAAAAAAAATCTATGCTCAACTCTAATTGTCAAACAATTACATTAATCGAACTGCTTATAAATTTCAAACTTTTTTACCGCAATTAATTTAACTGTTATATATTTACGTTTAAAAAACACTTCGAGAGATCTCTGTTCTCCGCGACATATGAAAGTTTATTATTTTATTTATAATAAATGAAAAAAAACTTGAATAAATTGAAAAATTATTTAAAACACTGCAGCACTAAAATAAAGAATGAAGAAAAACAACAGAAAGCACGAGACAGTCAAAACAGAGCGGTATCTAGCGGTGTGTTCATTAGCCACGAGCCACCTCGCCACTTCCGACGCCGCCGCCGTTACATTTCGTCACACTCGCCCATTGACACAAATATATTCAGAGATGAAAACACCAGGATAATTAAAGAGAAAATAAAATTGACTATATACGTAACTGATGGTAGATATAGTAGAGGTGAGTTGAGAGACTGTTTTTTAGCGTAACCCACGTTACATATTGAATGTACAACATTAGAGTGTACAGTTAGACACTATGCCATTATACCAGGGAACAGACACTCAACTCTACTCTTTGTCTTATTATAAGAAGATTGTGTTATTAAAGCTATTATACATTTTAATACCTAAGCACAACTAACTAAAAAAAATATAGCACACTACCGAAGATAAATAAAAAGAAAAAACAAATAATGTGCCTTTATATAAATTTTACAGAGAGAAAGCTATAAATCACTCCGTCCTCCACTTCGACCTCAAAAACAAAATACAAAAATATTGGCTTACTTTAGCTTTGCTTCCTTCATGTTTACTATTCGACGTCGTTTCTCTGAAAAAATGCAACTTTTATGCTTAACCCAATTTTTAAATAACATTTCACGCATTAAATTTATGAGTTCCAAAAATAATACTATAGTTCATCGTAAGCCCCGGCTTCCTCTGCGAAACAGAAATCAACGGGTAATGCTTAGGAGGAAAGACTCTTTTTTAATAAAAATGATGTAAATTTCCACCAAGAAAGAGTTTTATCTTTTATAATTACTTAATAATTTAGCTGATTTTACCGGAGTTATTAAATATTTACGCAATTTACGCAATACGTATCTACATATTTCGCAGAAGCGATCGTGGCCCGTGGGGCTGTTACCGAAATATTATCTTTGTGTATATAGAGTAGTCTTTGTGTATATAGTAGAGAGTCAATCTCTACTTGACTCTCTACTTGCAAAAAATTTAAATTGTAGTTACCTAAAAAAATTATTTTGATTCCTTGTTCCATTAGAAAGTTGATCTTTATTTTCTGATGAAGACGATATACGTCCACAGTCACAGTATATGCTGGTCTTTGATAGAGTTTCCTCATTGTCAGATATCGAGGGATCTGACATCAGTAGTGGCGGCGACGGCGACTGAAATATTTTTTCATTATAAATTATATAGTAAAAAAACATATTTTCTAGTTAAATAATCAAAAGGGCCGTTTTTAGCAGAAAAAAATTCTAATTGCTAAACTCCTTTTCTTACAGAAGTCACTTAAAAAATACGATACACTACCATCTAATATTATTACTTACTTACTCTTTCGATTATAAGTACATCACTATCAACCCTTTGGAGAGGAATTACATTTATAGGTCTGGTGTTGGGCGAAGACGAGATTGGCTGTAAAAAAAGACAATACTTATGTTAATTTACCTGTTGGTCGAGTAATAGTGACATTGAATACTAAGCTATAGAGATAGATTGTATTTTGTTACAAAAAACTGAAAAAAAAAGACAAATAATTTGTACTTAATGTCACTTCCTATCGCAAAATTGGAATTAAAAACGAAGTAAAACATATTTCTTTGGTCCAAACACACACTTTCTAAAAAAATATATTCAGAATAATAATTATAAATAATAGAAACAACAATAACATACTTGCATCCTTTTTTCTATATTTTCTTTTTCATACCTCACAACTTATTTATTTGTCTTTATATTTTCATGTCTTGCTTCTTATTTGTCACTGTATTATTTCTTTTACTAAGTAGAAACATTTTTTAAGTATATTTTAGTTTAACTATAATAAAAATACAATATATATATGTCATATACTTACTTTAGTGTAGAACGCTGTAATTTGGTATGCATTTGACAGCGGGCAATTTGTTGGGAAATGCAAGTGAATACTAAGAGAAAGAGGGAGAGGTTCTCCAAAATTACTAGTAGTGGAACAGAAAATAGCGGAATTCTACATTTTAGAGTTTACAAGTAAGCATCCTAACCGAACCGCTCGTTAAAATTTCCAAAAGCCGTAAAAATCAAAAGGGGCCAATAAAACAACAGCCAATTCCCAAGTAATCTTTATTATGCAATCAATCCTTTGAAGACACTTCACCCCCTGACTCGTACATATCGCGGCTCTCCCAATTAATATTCAAGTCCATGTTAGGTCGAACTCTCCGTTTTCTGCGCGGCTGTTGCTGAACACACGTGCTGTTCGACGAGTGGTAGGATGAGGGTTTATATTCGTTACCTCCCTCTTTTTGTAAGCTGAGCCTGGATTCTGTCACTTCTTTTAGCTGAGAAAGAGTTAAATTATGAGAGAAGAGAATTATGTTAAAATGAAATAAAAACCTATAGTTTACCAATTCAAATATAAGGTCCACGAAACATACACATAAATCACCAGGCAAAACTTAGTAGTTAAAGTCAGCAAAACCATTTTTACTCATATTTTTTAAATTGGTTAAATGAAAACTGCTATGTATTATCTAATATTCATTTCCCAAAAAGATCTAATAGATCTATTGAAATCGACGATCACGCGACGATTGTGAGTTTGATGGCCACTGATGGCAATGATTATAATTAAATTATTTTCATTTACCCGCTCTGTAGACAAAACGCGGTATGCGGAGAACAGAGTGTCTTAACACTAAATTTCCTCTAATTTCTTTAATTAGATACTGTCCTTCTAATTTCTTTGAGTATAGGGAATTTAGTTTTTAATAAAACAGAATATAAAAACCAACCTTAACTTTAGCCTGCCTCAACTGTCTCCTCATCTCAAGTATGACCTCGTCCTTGAATTTGGTGCGCATTTCAGCCACATTGCACTGTTCGTACAGCGCCGTGAGCACGCCCTGCATGGCGTGCAGCTCGTGGCGGAGAGACACGTTCTCCTGACGGAGTGCCAGGAGTGACTGGTGAAGGCATACTTCTCATATTCTCTTATAAATTCAAATTCAAATTCAAAATATCCTTTATTCAAATAAACTATAAAAGCACTTTTGAATCGTCGAATGTACATGTTAACAAAAAGCTACCACCGGTTCGGAAGGCAGTTCTGCTGCTATAGAATGATATTACTAATAAGATTTTTACTCCTGTTTTGTCTGCTCCTTTTCTTCTCTAATACTAACTCTTATCAGCGGCTTCGCTCCTATGGTCAAATGGTATCTCCATTTGAACTACTAAGTTACGAGCAATTAGAATATGTAATACCTATTACATATTCTAAGTGCTCGTAGTAACTCTTACTCCAAATATAGTGGCTTAAATATGTAGAAAAAGTTCTATAGGCTTCCTCGATAAATAAACAAGCCCACACGAAAAGATTTTTAGTGATATACAGATAGTATACAATAATACAACAGGAATATTCTTAACTTTCAGAAAAGAGACCAAATGCGTTTTTTTGGAGCCATGAACCACCAAAAATGCAACGCAATGAATGTATATTACTTTGTGTTCCAAAAATACGAAATGAAGTGTATTCATTTAATATATTCATTTGGAAAATCATTTTTAAGCAATTTTCCTGAAAAATACCTTAGATCTTAATATTAATTTATCGCCACCTACTTAAAACTACAAATAAGTCACTTACTTTTGAACGACGCTTGATATCTTCACTATCCCCTTGTTTCACACCCACCTCCTTCACAGGCTCTATGTCACTGCACTGTTATAGAAAATTTTCTTATCCATGCTCAGTTAAGTATAAACTATAAAATGTTATATATTATGTCTGTTATAAAAAAAAGAGAAATAAAAGTATGGTTTTTTTAATTCTTTATTTAGCAATAAGTATTTTGATTTTATTTCAAGAGCTACATTATTAAGAGTAGAGCAAGGCAACGTAAAGTTCCTTAGAGTTCGTTTGTATAAAAAATATTATATTAACTGATATCTAAAGGTCTTAAAAGATTTCCTTTTAGTATTATTTAGCAAAATCGTAATATATTTCTAACGTGTATTAAGTGATCTAAAGATATGTGTTTGGACCAATTTTTTTAGCTATATGTATTCAAAAGACTCACCTCTTTATGTCCACAGCAAGAAATGTCAGTTGAAACTTCAGCATCCTTTTTTGTTACATCTCTAGAATACGAAAAATACATTTTTATCTATTTTATTATAGCCTTTCGAGAAACAATCGTTTTTTTATTAATGAATAAAAATTACTTAAAAGACTATTGATTGTAATGTTAAGCTGAAATGAAACAAAATGTGATAAACACTACCATTCCCAATGTTTTTAAAAAGAGAGAATATTCACAAAGATTTTTTTATTATTTAGCATCTGTAGATCCCGAAATATGGAAGAGATGATTAAAGATAAAAATACCTTTAATATGCATGTCAATTCTTAATGAAACTGATAGTTCCTGTAATATTTGATGTATAAATCCGATAAATTTAGAGAAGTTGTGCCTAGACTTTGTATAAATTAGGTAATAACTAATGATTAACTCACGGTGTATAGTATTTGCTCTTGGACAGATCATTTCTTAGAGATATTATAGTTTGCTCGTACTGTTGCATGTCCTTGTTGAGCCTTCTTATTTCTCTAAAACATTTGTATTCAATTTGAGTTTTCAATAAAGTGAAACCCGACAAATATTTTATAAACTATGTAAACAAAGGCATGACACACGAGTCAAACTCGCATATGTACATTGTCCCTATGCACATGCAGGTATCTAAAACACGCAAGAGTTCGCGAGTTATCTTTAATAATTCATAAAGTTATATATAGTATATATAGTATAGATACCTATATATATAGTATAGATACCTATTTAAAAATAATGTACTTTAAAAATATATGTAAAAAATATTTTATTGACCTCAAATTTACTTTTCATTTATTTAAAAATTTATTGTTTACAATTTAAGAAACGCAGTAGAAAAATATTGGTATTTGTTTTGTAATGTTACCTTTCTTTAGATACATTTTCAATCTTGAGCGAGTCATTTATCATCTTCATCTCATTCAATTTGTCGCATATTGTCTTGTTCTTATTTTGCTATAAGAATTACATTTTAATGCACTTTAAAGAAAAGTCAATCCTGGGAGGTAAGCATTAAATAGGGATAAGTATTTAAAGCTTACCATCCGAGTGGCAAGTTATTTTAACTAATTAATAGATTTTATGTGTTGAGTTAGGTAAACCTACCTAAACTGATAAAGTATGTACAATAAAAAAAATATATATATAAAATTTTAAATAAATTACCGATGACATATATATATATATATACAGGGTGGAAGAGGCAGCGCTTCTTTTACTGAAACTGCATATAGGGTAAAATATTTGAAACCCAGAACTAAAGAAATTAATCACGGTACCTCAATAGTTTCGACGTAGAATTTTTTTTTCATTTCACTATTTTTATCCATACCTGTATTTCGTGTGACGCACACATACGTAAGCGACGTTGCCGCTTTGACAGGTAAGTGTGTGCGTGCCTATGTTATACTTTACAAATGGCGTTGTATTTAAAAACGATTATTTTATTATTAATTTTGTTTGAAAAAATAACTTTTCTATTTTTGGGAATTATTTTTTTTCTGAATTATATTAGGCTTTTTTAGAATAGTTTAAACTATGGTTTCATTTAAAGTGGTGCTCACAATTCCACCCTGTATATTTAATTAATTAATTATATTTAATAACGGTAAAATGGCTATACTAATCGCGAAGCTCTTTTTTAAACTAATGCAAGAATCTATTAATAAATAGTAATGCTAAAAATGAGAAGAGGGCGTTGAAATAAAACAAACAATAATGTAAAAATAATTTAATATATAAAACAATATTGGATAAAAACAAATTAAAAGAATAAAGAAAAATATATAATAAAAATAAAACAAATATAAAAAAGTTTGACCATTTTTTAGAACTTAAAAATTTTTCTTCCTTTGCCACATTCTAGTTTCATATTGCCATCTTTGTTATCGCCTTGGTCTAGATGTGGATGATTCCTACAACATAATGGCAGTAGGTAATAGGTAAACTTATCTTCCGCATTAAAAACAGAAAAAAATCAAATATAAAACAACAAAAAATATAATATTCATACCAGACAACAGGTCCAAATATATCAGATTGTGTAACTTCATGAAAGTGTATGCCATCTATAGCGCAATAGTCGAATTGTCGGAGTCGCCGCAGCACTTCCAGAAGACCTCGTAAATCTGAATCCTTTCTGGACAACTGCTTCCTGAGGGTCACCACTTCTAATCTCAGTTCACATTCAATCTGTAGATTTCAGATGCTGTATTTAAAGACTGTTACTTAATTTACACTTAAGTATGTATCGTGTATCTATATTTTGGCCATTAACGATCATTTCATTGATAATTTAAATTCAATTAAAAAAACATTTAGGTACGGACACTTTTATAGTTTTGCTTTCTTTTATAGCTTTCCATTCATCATCACAACAGCATTTTTCCTCTATTTTATAGTATCCACTTCGCTCGTTCTTTTTCATGCTCTCCGTCCTAATTTATTGGTATAATACCTACTCCAATTTTTAAAAAACTATTGTTAATACGTTTTGGTTTATTTTTAATTTGTAAAAAGCGAAAACCGTGTTAAAAAAAAAGTTGATTTCTTTTCTCCAATATTTTTTATTATTATACACGAGATAAGAAGGTACACGTAAAAAATGCATAATAAAAATTACGTTAACGTCATAATATAATATATAACTACCAATAGTTTCTGAGATCAACATAATATAACATAATTCAGTCTTTAAAAAGGGTTATACATTTTCAATATAATAAAATAATTTAAATTTACGTACTTCAGCATGTTTCCGCCTTTCATTCAGCAGCCGCGAGGTGACTTCCGTCTCCAATTCCTCTACAGTTTGAGCGAGCAGCGTGTTCTGCGCCACCAGGTCGCTCACCCAGGATTCTAGGATTTGTACTTGCTTCTAGTTTGCAGAAATAAATAAATAATTATTGATATGTGTATTCTTTTTGTTAGTTAATCTTTAGTTAGGACAAATTTGAGGACACAGGGACACAAAGTATTACTGTAAGCGCGACTGAATATAGGTTCAATCCGCACTCGAGGTAATGAAATATTTACTTAAATTTATAATTCCATTTCTTCGCTCTGCCTCCAGAATTCGGTGAAAAGTTGGGAACGGAATGTCTTAACGCTATGTCCCTTCTGCCTACCCTACTATGGAGGTTACAGCGTAAAGCCGTATAGAAATTTCAACAAAAAAGTAAGAATGTACTATTTAATTAAGAATGAGTCAGTCAGTCAGTCACTATTAAACTGTAGGCTGTCTAGTTTTTGCTACTCTTATTTCTACAATTGTCAATTCTTTAGTAACCTTTAGTTACCATCTGATTCGTTGAAATCGTAAGAGAAATAGTTTTAAGACAATATCACGTTACACTCAGTGTTTAGATAAAGGCTACATAATGATTTGCCAATAATTATCTGATCTTTTATTTCTATAGGACTTTCAAAATCAAATTTACTTGCAACTTCTTAGGTCCTCCGACTCTATGAATAGTTTCTATTCTTTCTTCATAAGCTTTTTGTACGTCTTTCAATACACTCAACGTAGGACCTCCTTCGCAGCCGCATGCGTCGTCTCTCTCTGCTTTCTCACTCTCTATTATATTATCCATGATATAAATAATTGTTTCTTATACTAATGTGGCCATTTTGTTTGTTCTGTCAAAATGAAACGTTGATAAAAAGTATGATAGACAGTTCTGTATTATACCTTATATGGCAGAATACTTTTTTCTATCCTTCCAATCCATTTTTTTTTTATTTCACTGGTCTACAGAAACTATTTTAAATAGCTTATCTTAGATTTTATATTTAAAAAAAGATTAAATCTTCTGAGTTATTTTATTATATTTAATATCATTTTGGCGATCATACAGAGAAGAGTTAGAAACTGAAACTACTGAAATAAAAATTATATAAATATTTTTGTTAACTATAAATAAATATAAGAACATGCCGAGAACATAATTGTCGTTTTATTGCAGGTTAAAATAAAACAAAACAAATAAACACCAAAATAACATTTATTCAGTTATAATAACATTTGGCTAGATTTGTACCTACAATAGCGTGTTTGACACTTAATTGTTAAATAAATACAATATGTACAACGTACAAAGACTACTGTAGACATCGACCGAGGCATTTCTTCATAGAAATTAATTATTGATACGAGAGTATGATCACTATTCAAACATAAGGCGAGTTTTAAAGATGATTTATATTACAGAGCCCTATCCTATTTCATAATCATGTATCATAAATATTCTTATAGGTTTTTGGGTGGTGTTCTCATTGTTTCTCATATAAAAATATTTATAACAGACTGAAATCGGACAGAGAACAAACCGTGACTGTCACTATAATGTGTATCCGCCCTTAATGTAAATGAAGTCATGAATAAATGAATGAAGGTATATCACAGAAACTTTCGGTACTGTATTAAAAAGAAAGGAAATTCCTTTTACAAGAACACATTTTTTGTTAAAAAAGGGAAAATCACTTTATACATATTAAGTTGAGAAGTAAAAAAAGTACAATTATAAAATTTAAGAAATGCTTCTGTCTATAATTCAAATGTTCAAATGTTTCTTTACCTATAAATAATAATTTCCTTCATTGAAAATAACTTCAAAAATACTATCGTTTATAAAAGCGGCAGATATACCAGAAGGCTAAATAGATTTAAATTCAAGACGGAATTGCTTATATTACTTAAATCGATTTAAAAAAACAGATACAAGTCTACAATACATTTTGTGAATAATTTTTCCCCGTAACTTGTCATTTGTACATTTAACGGTCTAAATTTCCATATTCTGCAGTAAAACGGTCAACTTCCGCCCTAATTCGTAATTATTCACGTTATTTAAGTGAAAAGAGAAAGGAAAATGTAATTCCTAAAAAAGATTCTTCGTCCAATTGCAACGAAATTGATGGATTATAACAAATACAAGAATTTTAAAAATAAAGGCGGAAAATACTTGACAACTAATGCATCGGCGTAGTATTGCCGGACTTCAGATTTTTTTCTGCTGTACCCTGAACACAGCAGGGTAGTCTGAAGGAACCTAATGTTAAGGCAGTCCATTGCCCATTTATCGCCGAATTCTAAAAGCATTGCTAATTTTATTCCTCGACACCGGAGCGAAAAAATCGAAATGGAATGAAATATTAAATATTTCATTTCTTCAAGTGGAAATCTAATTCGCAGCCCACGTTTACAGTCACACGCTTGTGCCCCTGCGCAACGACTGGCCTCCAAATAAAAATAAAGCCTGGTAATAATAAAGTTTAAAAAAAATACAAAAAATCTGTTATAAAGATCATCTTGTCCCTCTAGATACGCCTATGAGCCTACACCGTAAAAATGGCTGATCCGTCACTGGCTATTCTAAAGTTCAATAGGTATTGTAGTTACTCAAACCAAAAGCGACATACTCCTTGATCTCATATTTAAAATTCCTTTGGTAAAATTTAATACGTCTTTCTTAAAGTCAAAGTGATTCTTCTTTCTATAAACCTCTGTATTTACACTTTTTAAAGAAAAAAAGTAAATACAATCTCTTTTTTTATCGATAGATTTTTTACAGTCATAAGAAATATCTACATAACTATTACATAAATATATTTTAAGTTTTATAAAGAAATAAGAAAGAAATGCATGCTTAGCTATAGCTAAGGTCCTAGATACGTCAATTAATATTTAATTGCCTTTGACAATTGTGACCAACTTAATGAGTCTTAGTCGTCGAGTGTTACAAAAAAGAATTATAAAATTGTAAATGCATTGGCACCTATTAAGAAGCTCTACGTTATATTTAAAAGCAAGAAAAGTAAATTTCAACTAGTTTTTTGAAACAATTTTATTTAACTATAGATTAAGGAACTGGGAAATGAATTTCGTATAGTATTAAAACACATAAACATTTCTGTATACTTTTTAGAAAACATATTTAAAAAATTATGTAGAGGCTCTTGGAAAGCATCCAAGTGCAAGTCCACTACATACTACATACATTCAAGCTACGTCGAAACTCTTATACGGTTGTTACAATTTATTTATGTTGTTATAATCTCTATAGGGATTTTTTATAAATTTTCTTCCCTAAGTATGAAATTTCAAAAATTTTAGGAGCATGTATAGAGTTTAAAAGTTTTTATAGAAAAGGTTTTTTTTAGGAAGATTGGTTCGGAATTTATTTTCAACTAATATTTATTATATTATTTAAATATGGCGTTTCTTTAAGCTATAACACAAACAGATAAATATTTTAAATACAAAATATACATATGTAGCTAAATCTACTAGCACTACTTAGTAGTTTTGTAAAATAAGGATAAACTTAAGTAAAATAAAAATCGAGGCATTTTTGAGATTTCAATACATATATCTAAGAAAATTAGAATATTACTTTATAAAACAACATTTCGTGTTGTAAATAAACACAGTAGTATAGAAACAGATAGTTTATATTATACTTAAAACTAAAACTAAGTTCTACATACATGGAGGACATCACTACACCTGAAATAGAAGAAATAATATTATAAAATTACAAAAGTAAGAAAAAAAATAATATGGTATATTTAATATCGATACATTATTTCTTTTTTTCAGCTTCACACTTTATCCCGTATATAGCAGGGAAGGCTAAGGAAGCCTAGTGTTAAGACACTCTCCACATTTACTGCCGAATTTTTCGAGGCATTGCGTTGCGAAACTCAACGCCGGGCGTTTGCCTTGGTGCCAGAGCGAAGAATGAAAATATTAACAAATAATAATTCATTCCCCCGATTGTAGATCGAACCCACGACAGTCATTTACAGTCACACCCTTGTGCGCCTGCGAAACGATATACCATTTATTTATATATAAATTATTAATAGTATAAATTTTGTAAAATTTTTTTTGCGTTAAAATTTTTATGATCCTTTCCTACTAATACTACTACTACTACGACTACTACTACTACTACTACTTCAACAACACTTTAAAAATATTTAAAATATTTAATTCCTTTTATTTTTTGTACTTACACAAATAACGAAATATATTACTTTATTTTCATTCTTACTGGTCATCATAAATAATAAAAACATTACAAAACAACTAAACTAAGCTGACCTTATTAAAAAGCCAGCACCTCCCGTCATTTCCCAGCACCTCTCACATCTTCCCAGGCACTTTTGCATTTCCCCGCACCCCCCAGCCAGCCAGGAGATTCGGGGGGTATGTGGAGGAGTTAGTAGAGGCGCTTGAGTTGCTCGTAGGTAATGAAAAAAATGATGTTCCAGGGCCCCATCCGCAGCCATGTCGGTATGAACCCTTTGTAGAGCGCTAGGAAGCCCTCGTTGCGGACTGTCTGGAAATTGGATTAGCTTATTGGAGATAATGACATCGTTAAACAGTTGGTAGAATCTGGGTGAATACGTATTACGACACACAATTACGATTTTTCATTTTCACATATTATGCCTTACATATAGCAGGATAGGCAAGGAAACTAAATTACAAACCATTCCCCACTTTCCACCTAAATTTGAGATATTGCATGTTGAATGACGGAACTTAACAGTGCAGTTTATCTAGTAAGACAATCTATCAAAAAATATATACAGGGTGGAATTGTCAGCACCACTTTAAATGAAACCACAGTTTTAACTACTCTATAAAAGCCTAATATAATTCAGAAAAAAAATAATCCCCAAAAATGAAAAAGTTATTTTTTCAAACAAAATAAATAATAAAATTATCGTTTTAAAATAAAACGCCATTTGTAAAGTATAACATAGGCACGCACACACTTACCTGTCAAATCGGAAACGTCGCATACGTATGTGTGCGTCACACGAAATACAGGTATGGATAAAAATCGTGAAATGAAAAAAAAATCCTACGTCCAAACTGTTGAGGTACCTTGATTAATTTCTTAGGTGTGGGTTTGAAATATATTACCCTATATGCAGTTTCAATAAAAGAAGCGCTGCCTCTTCCACCCTGTATATTATATATATTTACCTGTACAAAACAATCTATAGTCCCTTTATATATTTTTTCATGACTTTTCGCTATGTGATCCTTGACCTTCCTTTGGTTCATTAACCTTGTCTGTAATAAGAAACAAGTATTTTAATAGAATCATATTATACAAGTATTTGCAGTTGTGCAATTTAGCATTTTAGAAAATATAAATTATTATAAGTATATTTCAAAAAACATACGGCGCGGCTATCTAAGAAAACGCTCACACACACACAATTTTTTTCGACTTCCTTGTTATTTCGAAGAAATAATTCAAATTACAATTATTGAAAAGACATTTTATAAAAAGACATTATTTTTTAATATAATAAAATACGTAGCGAGATTTCAACTCGCGCCTCTTGGAAACGTTATAATTAGCATAAGAAATCTGTAAACTGCTGCAACTCACCCGTACAACGTCCAAAGGGGTGCTAGCGACCGCACTTCCCAGACTGGCCAACAAACTCGACACCAAATGATTTAAAGGCACGTCTCCCAGAGGGACCATGAGTCTCCGTTTGCACGCGTCGTAAACTGGCAGCTCTACGGCCGCTATGAGGGCCGCCCTCTGTGACGTCGGCCCTACGCCCCTCCACAACCCTCTGGTGCCCTCCAGTTGGTATATTTCTATGAAACATCGCACTAGGTTACGTTTTTCGTCGCCTACCTGAAAAAGATATTTTTTTATTTCGTAGTTTCTTTCATTTTACATATCCCTCATTTAGACATTATGAACGTAAAGGTCCTCTTCCGCCTTAATAAGTCACTAATCTGTTCTTTATTTTGCTGATATATTAATACATTGTTGAGTCGCGGAACTCAACGCCGTAAGTTTCGTTTACCATATCAACAAAGACAATCACAAGTCTATAAATAATTTAAAAAATTTACACCGACTTATACATATACCTGTCAATACGTCTATTGCACCTCCACAAATGCGCAAATACATTACAAAATATAAACAACACCTGTTCAGAATGTTTTGTCAACATTCTATGTGGGATCTATTAATAAATACATACATATTTACTAAACTTGTTACATAGAATGTATTATTGTTTGTTCGAATAAAGATTAGCATTTTAAACTACTTATTTAAGTGTTTTCGTTTTGAATACACACAAAAAAATATTGAAAATTTGTATAAAAAGTCAGATCGTAGGAATGGTAGCTATTTTTTCACGCATCGATCGGCTTCAATTACATTATATTTATGTTCAAATTAATTATTTAAATATTGTACAATACATATTAAAATAAGTATGATAACATTAGTGTAGCCCAAATACTTTATGAAGTTTCTGAACAGATGTTTGAGTCAAAGTCACGCATTTACATAAGTACAGTCGTGAGCATAATATTCAGATATAGAAACTGGCGGAGTAGACAACACTTAGCGTCGTGTCCTACTGTACTTGAGTGTTGTGATCGGGCTCACGGGGTAGCGGTGCGGTGTGACCGGGGGTATCTCTATGGCGGTATCTAAAATGCGCGTTCCGTACAAGAGTCCGCGCGTAACTCCAGTAACTCATGTAGTTCTTGTTGGGCTATATGTATTTTAATTTATACCACGATACACTAAGGAAGGACAGATTCACTAAAATATATTCAATACAGCATCATTCATAAAAACGTAAATAAAATCTAGATATAATTAAAATATTAGCCAATATTCAATATACTTAGGTATATTTCGAAACATAAATAATCACAGTATAGTCAAGGTCACTAACCTTAACACGCTTGCGAGCGTGACAAGGAAACAAGATAACATTATACTTATGTATATAAAACAATTATTTTATTATAATCATGTCTGTCATAAATTCTTGTGCAGCTATGACTTGCATGAATTGCGGCGTTTAATTCCGCCACTCAATGCCAAATATCTTTAAATGGAGGCAAAAACTGAAAAACGAAGTGTAACACTACCTTCTCTCTGCTTAACCTGCTATACACGGTTGACACTCGACGGACCTAAACCGGAACCTCTCTAATAACATACATCTTGACACAGGACAGAGACATTATCAATCATGTTTGATAATAATTGGGATTAACTCCATATTTAATTTAATCAACCAAATGCTATTTTACAAAGTTATTTCAGTCCAATAATTAATTCTATTTAACTGGCGTTTTTTTTTGTTTCACGCATCTTTCACATGTAAAGATAATTTAAACTCTATGATTCTATAACTCGGATCGGAGAAGTACTTTCTCCAGCCCTCCCACGAAAAACAGATTGACGTTTTTTTCCTGGATCAGTTCGATCGCCATTTTTTGCCCAATTTTCGAGACATTTTTTATTCATTTTAACACGTTAAATAGCGGAGGTCAACGCTTTAACTATCATCACGGAGAAATAAAAATTATTTAAATATAATTATTCTACAAGTAGGGATCGAATCCACAACCATCGCGTAGTAATCTAACCGTAACCTATAGTTAAATGCCATCAAACAGCCATTGCGCCACGACGGCCTTTATATTTATGATGAACTCGCTAAAATGTTAGTTTTTAGTTTATGGATATTGCCATTAATCCAATCTGAGTTACTGTCGTGTTATTAGAATACTCGCTAGCGACTACGACTACTTTTTTCTTACTTATTAACAGCAAAATGTGTATTCTCTTAGTTTCAGTCACATTGTGTGATATGACATTTGGCACCGCTTCGTATGAGTAATTAATATCTAAGGGTTTTGGAAGATATTTTAGTTGGTTTTTTTTTATTTCTTTTTTAATTTATGTATTTATTATTTGTAGATATTTTTAATTTTGTTACATTTTCAGTTCTATTTCATGTTCCTTTAAAAATACCTTCATCGTCCTAGGAATTTGTCTAATTTTACGAGAAGGATGTGAATTCAAAGTAAAAAATTCGATGATTTAATGAATAATATAAGTTCTCTACTACGCAACATGGAAAGTACAAAACGCCGCCTATACGCTGTGATCCTGTATACGTAATAAGTATAATGTAAACAATAACAACTAACTAATAACAAATATTAACACGGCAAGTTAAACAGTGCTTGTAGAAATAGGTTAAAATACATTATCATTACATGACCATAGATTTCTAAATGTAAGATAATTAAAAATTACGTATTTTTGGCAACAGCCACAGTTTAAAGCGGATCACCAGACGCTCTCATTACTCACTGCAAACATAAATAATAATCAGTTCACACTATAAACGAAAGACATTAAAAAAAATATTCGTTTTCCTTCTATATATCAGCTATAAATAGTCTACATATTTATAAAAAAATCAGCTTCACTCTGTATCGCGCACACAGCAGAGTAGGCAGGCAGAGGGAACCTAGTGTTAAGACACTCCGTTCCCCACTTTCTGTCGAATTCTGAACGCATTGAGTGTTGAGTGGCAGAACTTAACGCTACGCTTTCCCTCGACACCATAGCGAAGAAATGGAAATATAAACGTAAATAAATATTTCACTTCCTCGAGTGGGGATCGGACCCACAACGGCCTCGACATGACGGGCATACTTATATATAAGTAACTAGTGGACCCGAACGCGGCTACGCCCGCTTGAACTATACGAATATTTATTAAATATATTTATGAAATTATTTTCAGTTTTCAATAGAGAGATGCGTTAAGCAAGCTCATTTTGGGTGACGTTTTCTAACAACAAACTTTGCAAATCGTTGCTTAGCAACGGCGGTTGTTATAAACATGGCGGAATAAATTGCATGTCAAATTAATAAGTATTTTAATATATTGGTATATATCGAAAATATTACAAATATGAGAAAAAAAAGTATCCTATGTTCATCCCGAGACCCTCAAGTATCTCTATATGTGTATTTTATCACAATTAAATTAGCGGTTTGGCCCTGATTGCGTAAAAGACAGACAGACAGACAGACAGACAGAGTTACTTTCGAATCCATACCTATATTATAAATTCGAAAGTAACTCTGTCTGTCTGTCTGTCTGTCTGTCTGTCTGTCTGTCTGTCTGTAAAATAATTAATTTGACATGCAATTTATTCCGCCATGTTAATAACAATCGTCGCTACGCGTTGCTAAGCTACGGCTTGCAAAGTTTGTTGTTTTAAGAAAACGTCACCCAAAGTGAGTTTGCTTAATGCATACATGGCGCGCGCCGATATAGGTTTGTATCTTACTAGGCTACATTAACAAAAATTAGATGATTTCTATAATTTGATATTCATCTTTATGAAAATAAATATAATAGTCACTTTTAGCATTTCATCTTGATGGAAATTATAGTTTACTGTATAACATTCTAATAAATAATTAAGATGTCATTGATTCGGAATGACCTAGCCTTCGAGTGGTATAGTATGACCGACGCGAACGGGCAAATGACTTTGCTGATTTTGTAAATTTTTATATATTTTCGAATTACTATTTTTTTTATGTAATTATTTGCTGCTTATAATTAATTTATCTCAGTTCGGTTATCTATACCGATGTTATACACTTAAAATATCGTAATTTTAATCATTTGGGATTTTATTTAATATTGTTTGCAAAAATTCATAATTATTTAATATAGAAAAATGTTTAGTACGCGCGCACGCCAAACTTTAGGTACTTTTTCTAATATTAAGAATTTCCTTTAGTTACTCCTTTACTTCTTTTGTTTGTTCATTTCGGTCACTCTTCTTCGATATTTTTTCTAATAATAAATCTCCACTAATTATTATTTTTTAACTTATTTTAATTATTTAGGCTTATATTTTCGCGGGCGTAGCCGCGTCCGGGCCCACTAGTTTATAATATAGGTATGGATTGGCTATAAATAATCTTTGAAATATACAGTATATGTTTTCTTATTTTGTGTCTAACTACAAAATTAGCAAAATAATTTTATATATCTAGGAGAGCAGTGGCATAGTAAAGACACATACCCCGGTTTGAGTTAAATTGTGCGTATTTTAACTTCACATAGAATTTGCATATAACAGATAATCTAGTGTCATGTGTGACGATTGACGGTTGCTTTTAATTGCTGTAGGCGTAAAAATAAATAATAATACTACCGAATCGAATGGAAGTCGACTTTGCGACCATCGATCGCATTCACTGACAACTAACCTGCATCCTGACTTTAAGTACATCGGTGGGATTAGCGATCGCGCTGGACAGGCCGCCCGCGAACGCCGCACAAAAGGTGTTAGTTGCGAGGTGCTCCTTAGTGCCTCCATCTGCTCGTTTCGTCGCCAAATACTTCTTGAGAGAGTAGTAGGTGCCGAACTTGATTGTGCCGTAAGTAGCTTGACGGAGGACTGCTGGCCAAATGCTAAAATATTTTTTTTGTTTAAGATTCCATTTTATAATTTAGACAAAAAAAATGTATTACAAACTATTGAATTGAAAAGTCAGTTTTAATCAAGTGAAAATTGAAATCATAAGTAAGAAATGAACTGACATATCTATATCTGGGAAACATTGCTTGTTACATACATTCGTACATTATTACTGGTATAGTAAGTGTTGTGGTGCCGCCACTCAAAACTAAATTATCTTTAGCTATACACAGGAGCTGCATGAAACAAACAGCTGATCCAACAATACATAAATGTTCCATATAAACAAAAATCACATGTCTTTAACAATTCGATAAACAATCTCCTTGAGGAGATAACAAAATGAAACAATAAAATCATTTCACATTTATATTTACATAACAATGCTAGAACATTCATAACAATAATTATTTAAAGTGAAGACTGTTTAATTAAATGACGACTTACTCATATTTTATTGCTTTAGCAATTATGATGCATAGGAAAATCTTGAGTTGATGAAAGACCATAAACAAAAACAGTCAGCCACACCCTCCATTCAGAAAAAATATACTATTTTAAAATTAGGCAGAGTATTTCATTCTCTACTTTAACACCATATAGTCCATATATAGGGATACCCCATTGAGGATTAAACCCACAACCATTGGAAACCAAAATAAAATAAAAAATACTTATGTCGCTCCACATTAATGATTGCTACTGGCTAACTACTAGCTAATTATTGAGCACTACAAAAATTTGACTTTAAACATATAACTCCATACATAAGATGACTATCCAGTATGATCTTTAAAAAAAATTAAAATGGTTGTAAAATCCGAAAATGAACCTCACAGAGAACATAATTTCATAATCAAACTTTGTTTAAGTACCTATATAGAAAACATTTTTTTTATCAATAATATAGAGAACTTTATTTTTAATTTTTTTCTGATCTTTTACCATAATATTTTATGGTAAAAGATCAGAAAAATTTGTTTACATTTAGTTTTAAGTTATGCAATATTTTTTCTTGATAGAAGATAATTCCCCAAATTTTCCTATTCTACATAGAGATATAAAGATAATAGTATTATGTAGGGATTTAAGTCAGATAAAAAACATAGTTATAGGAGTAGTGTAGATAAGATACATTTATAGTAGTCTAATAAAAGAACTATAAACCATCAAAATATATTTCATGATTCCATACATCAATAAGTATCCATTGTGGTGAAATCAGACAGCATGTGATGGATTGATGCAATAGACATGGGTTTTTACCCTCCTAAGAGGAATAATTATTTTAATTTCACTGATCTGGCAAAATAAATTGTGGAGTTGAGTTCCACCACTCATCATGCAGTATATTGAAATAAGGTGGAAAGGAGAAAACAAAATGTCTTGACCTTAGTCCTCCTGTCCTTGTCCGCTCGTTAAGCATTTGGGATTACCATTATGAGGTAGGCTGTGAAGATGATAAACAATATTCTAGTCCAAAATGTTTAGTTATAGATGGTTATGACTTTACTAATGAATATTATCACACTGTTTATATACACTTATCTTAGATTTTTTTACATTTCCCTTTCCCTCTATTTTATAGTAATTTGTTTGTTTATAGTTTATTTAGTTTGCATATTGTTTAAACTATACATCAATCTTTTTTTAAGGAATTAAAAAATGTTTTCATTATAACCCTTCTTCAATGGAAATTAGACTTATCATTTCTGAGGTAACAATCAGAAATTGTGCCACAATATACAATATTAAATTATATATTTTATATATTAACTCACCCACAATAAAGCGCCTTAACACCTTCCTGCTGAGAAGTCTTCACAAAGCAATCAACCATACCAGTGTATCGTAACTCCACATGTCTGGGATCTATCTTTTGACCCTGAATCTGAAGTCTTGTCTTAGTAGTATCAATTGGAAATGTACCTAATTATGATTTAATATTTAATTAAATAATTAAAAATAATAAAAAATTGAAAATAATATAGCATTAAGACACTATACATAATTAAAGTGGCCTTTAAGTCATAAAATAAGAAATAGAAATATAAATAGATAATTAATGTAATGACCATGAACACCAGGTTTACGAAATCGAAAGATTTTATAACTTATTTTTGTATAGATATTTTAATATTTATTAATAAGAGGTTATAATAAAAGATTTACCAAACTCGGCGACGATCGACGCCAAGCCGCCGTAAATAAACGGTCTCCAATCTCTATCTCCCATCACATGCAAAATTAACTAATACGAAAAACGCCAATTTTATATAATTTCTAAGCGAGCCGGTGCAAGGCTCTTGATGATACCGGATTTTTATAGTTTAGCTTATTAAACAATCAGACAGAATTAAACGAAACCATTTTTAAGTTAAGTAAACAATTTGTGCCTTTTAAAAGTTCTATATAAGTCACGGAAAGGCGGTTTCTAATTTATATTGGAAGATTTACGATTATAATTTATATCCACTTGCACAGTGCACTGAAAAGATCTTTCACTGTCAAGTTGTCAACTGTCAATTGAAATTGAAAACTAGAAGAAATTTGGTAACAGATTAAACTATAAAATAATGAAATGACAGTATTGTATTGTAGACATGAGATTACTACATCGAACCGTACGCAATAAATAATATTATACTGTATACGGTCGTATGTTTCCCCTTTTTATTATTTTTTAAATATTTAAACAACCTCTACATTTTGAAAACGTATAAGCAGAGAGAACCTAAGAAATATGTATGAACTGTTTTAGGTGCATTGAACGGTGGTATAATTAATTCATATTATACTAGAGGACGCGCGCAGCTTCGCCTTCTTATTTGCACCCTTGGGGGTAAATTCTAATATACCATGAAACACGTGTTCAATGAAATATTTTAAAGAGTCTACATTTCAAATTTTATAAAAATCGGTGGCGCTGTATAGATTTTTCCGTACAAACTTTCAACCCGTATTTCATCCCATTAGGGTAAAAATTTTTCAAAATCCCTTCTTAGTGGATGTCCAGATGACGAACGTAAACATCTGTCCAACGTCTCTATCATCAGCAGTTACGGCTGTGCATGCGTCTTACTTCAGTCAGTGAGACTGAGAACATGTCCTTTTATATATATAGATATACATGCTTGCCAGGTGTCGACCATCACAAACGTCTACACAAGATGTTTGGCGTGGCTTGCGACGGCTTGCGAGCTTGCCGCCGACATGGATCACAGTTGATTTTAAAACGCAGATTAAAAGGAGCTTACGGCAAGCACCTGCGAGGTGTTCACACTTTGGTGCATATATATCTCACTCATATTTATATTTTAATAATTTACTAAATAAGTAATAGAGAACTGTACAATCTTCTAGTTTATTTTAATATAAGCTAAATAATAAAAGTGTACGTTTATATGGATGGTAAATGAGCTAAAATATGTAAAAACATTATTCTTCGTATGTTTATGAGAGGCTGAATTCAATTAGATGATTGAAACCTACATTACAATATAAATTAATACATTTTATTGAACTATAAAATTATTACATAATTAAAGAAAACTCTCAGTAATTAATTAATTATCGTCTACATTTAGACAAACTATATTTTCACAAAAGTATACTCAAGAAATTTTTATGACATCTATCATAATAGTGACTAGTGAGCTTTATTATTAAGTATATATTTGCATAAAATGATTGCACAATAGAAATCTTATATTTTAATAATATTACTAAAACAAAGTAATTTCGAGATTTTTTTAATTTAGAGAAACAAACTTAAGAAATTTATATAATCTACTCAAATCTTATTAAGATATCCCATGTCAGTGTCACAACATGACAGTGTCAGAATCCGATATCATCTATTTTTGACATGTGTCAATCAATGTGTTTGTCGGAATTAAGTGCCTTAATTATCACTTAATTGTTACTTTTATTATATCGTTTTATTATATTCACAATATTTACGTATAAGAAGTATTAGAAAAACCCACATAAAATTCATGTAACCTTACTACCTAACCTTATGTAAGTGATATTAAATTCTATTGACTTGTTGCTTGAAACTGGAGTCAAGCTAATTCTTGGAATTCAATCATATTTAATGAAATTTGCTTGTTGATATTACAATTTATAATTATATACTATAATACTAGTTTAGTCTACAACTAGCTTGCATATAACATATTGTATAAAATAATTATAAATATTTTATTTTTAACAGGTGAAAACTTTCGTTGAGTAAATATGTTTGATCACTTCACCCAAGGGCCAACGCCCTCTAATGAACCGCCACCACCACAAAAAATACTTAGATTCGACAAGGGCTACATAAAAACGATGCCTGGGATACTTAAAATTATTGAAATAGTATGTATTATTTGTATGCTTAAATAAAATGACTGTAAACACTATGGTTGAGAGATCGATTTCCTTTCTCTCGTAACAAAAAAAGCACAACATTGAGTTCTGCTATTTAACACAAAAAGTCTCAAAAATTGGGCAAAAACTGGGAAACATAATGTCTTGATACTAGGTACCCTACCTTGTTATATGCAGTATACACAATCAAGTTTTTACAAAAAGCAGTGTATATACCAATGTTTATACATATTTTATTTTTATGTGATATATCATCTTGTTTATTTTCCAGGTGTGCAACATAGTAGGATTTATTTGCATCAAAATATCTTGGGCATGGCTCTCAGCTATTTTCTATAATATATTATACTGGGTAGGAAACATAATAACTGCATTTCTCCTCCTCATGTACACATTCCACTTTGTAGAGAAGTATGATAGATGGCCATGGCTAAAATTCGAATTCTTTTACTGTGGTGTTATGTCATTGGCTTATATTGTTACATCTATATTTGCTACAACGATTGGTGAAAGCACAGGATATGCTGTTGGGGTAAGTTATAAATCTTAAATTTTAACATTTTTTAACTCTTATTGTAAACTAAGCATAGAAGAAGCCAATTTTCTCTAAATAAAATTAATTTATCTTTTATTTAGAAGAAAACTGACATTGTCTACAGCAGTGGCATAGTATTTGACTGCAAAAGTGAGAGTTGGGCGATTCCCACTCAGAGAAATGAATTATATTAATTTCTTTGCTCTGATAATGTTGAATTCTGCTACTCAATACAAAATCTCTGAAAATAATATGGTTTATGGAGAATGGAATGTCTTAACACTAAGTTCTTTCTGCCTACACTGGTATAGGCAGAAGTGTAAGGCACAAAAATAATGCAATTGCCTCCACTATAGTGTACTATACTGTAATGTTTACATTTTCTACCTTTCACATGACATGTTCGAGATTGTTAATAAAAAGCAGCAACAATTTAAACCATTTTTGTAATATGCATTTTTATTTAATATCTTATGTTTTCATATTTCCAGTTCTTTGGATTATGTGCCATTATAGCGTATGGTTTTGATTGCTATCTAAAATATAAGGGATGGAAAAGAGGACTACCACCTCAATAGAACCTATATTTGATGTAGGTTATGTCTATTCTAAGCATTTTATAATTAATTGTTATTATGTTTAAAAGATCCTTTTAAGTCTTTTTTTTAATTAAACACGAATTATAAATATTCAACCAAGTAAGAATACATAAAATAAATAGCTTTCAACCAAAATTTTTTTATTTTAGTTTTGTATAAATTTAATTTTTGAGGTTTTTTTTAAGAACAATCTCTAAACACCACCTTTTAAAAATGCTAGAAGTACCTTTTTAGTTTTAGGTTCTTGGATTTAATTGATTTTGTTTTATTACATTAATGGTTATATGTACAATGCACAAATTTATAATATTTATTCATTATCTGTAAGTAAAATTACTTTTTTATCTTATGTACTTATTTTTGTCCATATTTACTTATAGGTACATATATAAGGTTAGAGTTTTACTCATACCAGTATTTCTATATGATTGTGTATGCTAAGGAACTTAATTTTTATATGTTTATAAAATTTTATAGATACTATTTTCATTTAAATAATGGTTGTCAATAATATTTTTAATAGTATACAACATTTTAAAGGTATTCAACATTTTATATAGATATTGAATGTCTATATTTTATAGTACACATTTATAAATTGTAATTTATTTACTTATTAGCAATGTGTGAAGTATTGTGATTGTGGCACAACTGTTATAGCAACAATTATGGATTCGATACCCACAACTGACTTCATCTTCTCTACAATGATAATACAGTGCGGGTTTGAGTTCCATTTAACATTGAAAGTCTCGAATGTAAAAAATTGTCTTTCCCTGCTATATGCAGGATACAAAGTGAAGTTGAAAAAAACATCTATATATTTTTTAAAACAATAAAAACTGTTATATCCTCTTAAATTTCTAAGAATTTATCATGTTGTAAAAAGTGTATAGTATTTTTATATGAAAATTGTGCCTTTAATAGACTGAGATGTTAATCTATAGATATAAAGCTTTTTATGTAAGAATTTGCTAACTTTTTTTTATAAAAGTACTTATTGACACAAAATAAAAGTTTACACAATATTTTCTAAAGAATATTAAGTCTAAGCATGTTTTCTTATAAATAACACTCAGAAGATAGTATATAAGAAGGTGCTTTAATTGACTATTTTATGTTATATTCTTTTTTTGTCATATATACAAGAAAAGTTTAGTTAAAGAATTTTGAAAGTTTTTTTAAATCCCTATACAGAAAGATGATTTGTAATGTTTCAATTCAAGATGATTTGTAATATTCTTCATAAGACTTTATTTTTGTGTATATTTCTAATACGATCATTAATTTTGTATGTTAAGCTTTAAGTATTTTTTTTAGTTCATTTATGTTAAATAATGTTTATGTATGTCTATAGATTTTGCACCCCAGATACTTTTTTAAATTCAAAAGTTGTATTCAACATTTGAAATAAATAAATTTGGATTAAATTCCAAATTTATTTATTTCAAATGTTGTCTATATGCACTATATATTATTTTGTATTTATATAGTAGAAAAGATACTTTATGTTTCACATAAAAGCTGCTTACTAAATATTATATAACATATGAAACTTAAGATTTTTTAATATATTTATTATCATAAGCTTATTTATTTGTTATTAATTACTATTGTGCATTTCAAATAAAATACAAGAAAATATTTCAAAAGTTTTATTCATTGAAACCATTACATAGCCATAATAAGTATTGATTATATCAATTTCAACAGATTACACATTATATATGTGGATTTAATTCAATTAAACATATTTATTAAATAGTAATTAATAGTGTATCAAAGTAATAAAATTTACTTTTTAAAAATATTTTTATGTATAAACATTTTTGTGAATCCAAACCACACAACCAATGCATGAACAGATAGAACTGTCTCACTGCTTTAGAACAACTTAAAAGTGCAATTTATTCAGTACTATTTTTTTTTATTATAAAGATGAATCAATGAATTGATTTATATTTTCATGGTGATACAACATTGCAGCAGTTAGAGTTAACAATAAAAATGCCCAAATAATATAATTATTAAATAATCTTAACATACAATATTAAAACTTACGTTTACAAATCTTATAAGTTTAAATCGATATTTTTAGAAAATTGTTTCTCAACCGTTCATTTGTTATTAGAAAAAAGAACCATGATAAAGATGATGAGGGATGATTTTTTCATATTACATAAATGGTTGAAAAACACTGTTCTAACCATACATTCATTAAAAAATTGACACAGGCGTGAGCGAGTGGGCGGACGGAAAGTACCTATTTACATACTAGTAATAAATTACAAGATGTGTAAAATGCTTTTTTTAAATATATTTTATACATGTGTATTAATAAAGTTGAGGTGCGAAAGGCAATAAGATCCCTTTTTTTTCTAATATTCGGTCAACAAGAAAAAATGCGTTCCTTATTTTTGCTATTTTGCAAAGTAGATTAGTTTTCTTCTTTCCTGACAAAATATTTTTAGATTTTAATTATAAAATAGTGTTAAGCATTTTTATACTCATCAATAATAATATTCGAAACAGTCGATTTTGATGAGTTTTTCACATCAAGGCATTAGAATTATCAAAGCATATTTTTTGGCAATTTGCCTATTAAATAGTTAGTTAAGTTAACATTATTCATTTTTGTCGTAAATTTTAAAAAGAGAAAGAAAGTGAATATTTAAATGTAGGTTATTAGAAAAATTGGATATATCAATAATTTATAAATATACACTGTTGATCTATTTTGCTTGGGAGGCACAAGGATATTTACATGGTACAATACATTTATCTATAACAGGAAAGTAATTAAACCAAAATATAATAATATTTAAGCTTAGAAAATATTTAAATAATTATAATGGTTACAAATTTAACTTTAATATATTATGTAAGACATATTTTTCCCATTATATAAACAATATAAGTTTTTAATATCGTTTTATTATACGATCATTACCCATGAGGCCAATCGCGGCACAATGGTGCGACTGTAAACTTGATATGATGTGGGTTCGATTCCCACTCGAGTAAATAAAATATTTACTATTTCCATTTCCTCGCTCTGGTAACGAAGCCAAGCATGGCATTGAGTACTCAACACGCAATACCTCCCAAATTCGGCGCAAAGTTAGAAAGAAGTTTCTCAACACTAGTTTCCCCACTGAAAAATATATTATCCATTTATTTGTAAGTGTGCAAGCATATCTAATTTTTTTTATAAAAGAAATAGATAGTAAGTACCAAAAAAACTTATAAGTAGTAATGTAAAAACTTATAAGAATAGGTGGGTTAAAGTGATATAAGACAGGATTATAAATATATTTGTGTACATTACAAAACGCTTATAGAAAAATAAGAAATCTTGCATAAATAGAAAAATGTAACCTAATTTTATATCAAAAGACTACGAAGTCAAAAGACTATTTGTGTTTATTAAAAAGGAAGCATACATAGTGGTATTTTAAATATTTGGTAAAATTTATGAAATATCTATATTTTTTGTATACTTATACTTTAGTTGTTATTTTTATGATTATACGTTAAGTATTTATTAAGCTATATATTTTCCATTTTATTTATAGAACTCATAATAAATTAACAATAACTAATTGTATATACTACAAGAGACTAGAGAAAACTTAACAAAACTAGAATATACAAAATTACAAATATACAAAAAAATCGATTTAATAATCAATTTTAAATACACAATTTCTAAAAAAGTTCTACTTAACAGTAAAATAGCGTATTATAAATACATAAAATATACATTTTGATAGGTTTCTTTATTTTAATTTTAACAGTGAAAATTGCATTACACAATATCTATGTGGTTTTTTTATTCTATATAAAAACACCAATTATGGCAGTTAAGTTACTTTAAATTAAGCTTTTTATATCAATTTTGCCCAAGTTGTATAAATACTGCAATCTATTCAATATCAATTTTAAGATTAACGTAATAATATGAAAGGTGACTCAGAATTTGAGCAAATCATGGTAAATCTAACAGTTATAATGCAGTGTTCGTATTGAAATTAAGCAAAGTTTCAAATATTAAAAAGTTATCTTATAATTTTATATTCGAACGAAAACTAATGAAAACACGTATATAATTTGATTGTTTTGAGGATGAGTCAAACATAGCAAAGCATAACAAAGCGAATATAAATTCTGTAATTCAATGCTATAATCACACTAAATTACGTAAATTTATGTAAATATTTCGTCAAAAAACTGAAACACACAGGAAAAAATTCAACGACATTTTATATAAATACTATAACCTCTTATTCCTTAAGGTACAGCAGACGGTGTGGTCACAGGAGTCTGCTTAGTTTGAACTCGCGACCCTTGTGCTAGTTCCCCATTCTGGATCGCTCGCGCTTTTAAGAACACATCGAAGCCGTATAACACCATGGCGAGGTAGCCGAAAAACTGTAAAAATATATGGATATGGATCGTAATGATAGTAGTAAGTCTTTAGAGTAGCACTTCAAAATAAACTTTACTACTCAAGTTGATCAAATCGATAGCTTGCACAATGTATCTGTGAACTTTGTCTTCACCTCGCAAGCATCTGGGGAGAGGAGGGATTTTTTGTTACCTAGACATTTGTACAAACACCAAAAAAATTCTAAATGTTTTAGTATGTACCTAAATTAAATACTTTTAATAAGTTTAAGTACTCCAAACTCAATCCCACACGTTGTGGGCTTGTGGCGATGCAAGTGACGTCACGCCGTCACGGTCACCTAATGTTTATCTAATCGTCGGCTGCCATTATTTTGCAATATTTCCATGCAGCCGTGATAACCATTGTGTTTGAATTTAACCATATATTCATGAAGAAAGTGCTAGTAGGTCGTGTTATTATATTAATGTTCAATGTTCTTTATACACGGGGAAGCCTCCTATGAAAAAGCGGCAATTAGGCATCACTTAACGTATTAGTAATAGGTACCTATCGCCCAATGTTAATAATCAATCCTAATCTATAAATTGCTACCATAGATTGAAATAGACAGAGATGGAGGACGGCATGCAGGTTAGTGATTGGATAGACATGTCGGACAATACAAGATTGACGTTAACTGGAGATAGGAGATACATTATTAACATTGGGCGTATGTCGAATTCTAATGGAGAAGAATACTTATGTCAAAGTTAATTCAATTCAAATACACGTTCCACGGGCAATGCGTAAATTAATTAGATATTGGTCTAAATTCCTATATCCAACCTATATATTTAGCGGTTTTAAATGAAGATTAGGTGAGAAACTTTTAAACTTAAAAATAACCTAACCTACTCTTAAGGTCCACTAAATTTGTAGCTGCGGCGTTAGTTTATAAGTAATTACCAACAGAAATCTGTATGGTAAAGAAGTTGCAACATTGCCTGTGTGGCGCGTGCCCGAACTTCCCCCCTTAATTGCTTTCGTCTTATATACATTACCCGCTGCGCATTAGGTATTTTTTAGAATACCTAGGCAAAGTATTAAATAGGTTCCCATTGTTAAAAGAAATTAAGAAAAATATCGCTCTAATTTTATTTATCTAAGACGAAATATCTAAAAATGTGACATCAACTACCCAACAAACTGACAAAAAAAACTGTATTTAATTTACAAATTGGATTTATATTGTATGACGAGTTCGTTAAAACAATAAAAAGATGCCCTTGCCCGCGTCCTTGCTTCATAATTAAATTAACAACCAATAATTATGACGAATGGTTATTAAGGACATGTATAATTGTAGGTATATTGAGCTTGGCTTATATTGAGAAAAATTCATAATTTTAAATCAACCAGAAGTAATAAGTAGTAAAAAAAGAGTTATAGTAGCTTTTTTCTATTTTGGGAATCATGAGATATCCTTAAAGATTATTAAAAATTAGCTACAATTGATGAACAGAAGCTTGAATAAAGGAAGGTCCTTGTTGACCTTTTTTAATAAGTAATTTTCTCAGTATTGTCACGTTCGCTTTGTAGAAATCAGTTGAGACATACAACTATACACAGAGTGTATTTATTAATATTTGTTTTAGAATGGGTAAGGTTATTATAAGGTTTCACCATTCAAAACGAAGGTGGAAAAAGTAACGCATCACCTAAAAAACGCTTGGACATGGAAAAACCTGTGAAATAAATATTTTTGATGTTTTGCACATTGCCCACATGTATTAGGGTCGACAGACAGAGAGAGCACTTTCCCCCAAATTGATAGCATTGCGTGATATACTATTGCACCCGACTCAATTCAAATCTTTCCCCAATCAATTAATAAATATTGAACCCGCGAATACCCCGTTTATAATAAAAAAACACTATTCCACTGCGTCTCAATGGCTTCTAACTAGAAAAAATATATGTATAGTTAAAGTTTAATCTCAAATCACATTAGCTACGATGACGTTATATAAATAAAACTAATGTGACGAGTACCTAACACTTTCACTACCTCACGATGCTTTTTATACAATATCACAAACGATTTCTAGTAGAAAAGCAAAGAAATTTCATATTACATTATCTTCAGATAAGAAGAAAAACCATTTAATTCTTATCTAACGTTAATTTAAAATAATGACTTTTAAATTGTTATACATATAATTGTTTGTTCTAAACTTCCATTTCCTTGACTATTACGTAAGATTTACAGATTAACACAAAAATTTAGCAGTTAGGCATTCAGACAATAATTGGATAGTAACATGTTGTTAGTAGCATGTTTAAATTTTGAAAAATCTTTTATTTCTTTCTTGTGCTCACCTCTTCATTCTAACAATTATATGGACCAATTCATTTGATTTTTTTAAAGAATTTCTTAAAGATAATATATTAAAAACTGATTGTTAATTTTGTTTTTTCCCCTTCTCCTGTAATAAAAACTCGAACTTAAACAGTTTATGGGATCTGAACCCACAAGCATTATTCAGTCCAAGATGTCCAAACTAAATCACAATAACATTAAAATAATGTCGTAATTCGTTATTGGATTGTATGTTATCAGTAAAGTGACTCATATTCTTAGTATTTACTATTTAGTCATGTTTTTGTTATGGTATTTATTGAGAATATTTTACTCATTCACAAAATAATATTTGTTTCTAAAACAATACATGTATTACTATGAATTATGTAATTGTAACTTAACTAAACTTAGCTTCCCACTGTATCCCTAGTGGGGTAGTCAGAGAGAATGGAGCACCAAATGTTACGGCCTCTACGTACCTCTTTCGCCTTATCCACTATCACCAACCCCTTCATACATGCCCTCCTCCATGTGACCCACATTTGTAATAAATAGAACAATAATATATAGAAAAAATATGAAATATTTAAAACTGACTAATCATGAAAGGTGCTAGGAGTAATGAACTATTTTATTAAGGCAAAGGACAGAGATGGGTTCTGCTCATAAACAAATAATATCCCCAAAACTAGATTCTATGTAGAAAACAGAGTGAATTAAAACTAGTGTTCCTGCCTACACTGCTATATGTGGGATATAGCATGAAGGTAGAAAAATAAGTTTAATTCAACATTTTTGTATCAACTTACCCCAGCAGCAGAATATCCAGCTGAACCGAATGCTACTACAATAGTTGAAGAGATCAAGTTCAAAAACGCAAGGATCCCACAACCAATCATTTCCACTTTATACCACATAAAGTTATGGTATTTTTCCACTATGTGAAACAGATACATCATAAGCAATGAAAAACTAAATATAAGTCCCATATAGGCTACTATGTTAAAGTAGACTCCTAGGCCATTCGACCAAAATGCTGATGAATGTATGCATATGAAACCTAATAAATTAAGTATCTGTGGACAAGTGCAAAATTAATAAATAAATTATTCAGAAATTAATTAAAATAAAATATATTACTTTCAATAAAAAAATTAGATTATTTAGAAATCTGAAACAATTTAGTATAATTTTCTTTTCAAAAATATAAACCAACTTTTTCTCCAACTCTGAAATGTATTACCAAAGCAAAGAGACAATAACAATCACTTTAAGTCTAAAAAATATTTTCCTAAGGATTTTTTTATATAACAAATTGAATTTGATAAGACAGTTCATAAGCATATATTTAACTTAACTCATTATCTTCCTTAGAGTTAATTGAGAGAAGCTAAGATTACAAAATTCCATTTCCCTTGTACCACCCAATTTTTCAGACATTGTGTCTGAAGACCATATTCTATCTAACACAGCAAAGAAGTTAAAAAAATTAAATAAGAATCATTCCCCAAGAAGAAAAATACATCCGATAAGTCAATAATGGGGCACTATCCAGCAACATAACAGTCTTAACATTAATATATAATAATAATAAATATTATACAGCAACAATACTTACAATAACAACTGCTTTAACTATTCCTGGAATAGTTTTAATATAACTAGAGTCAAATCTGATGTCTGTCCTAAATATCACATTTGTTGATCCCATATTTTGTGGAGGATTTTGTGTTTGTGGTGATGCCATTTTTATTTACTAAAAAATGTAATTTTAAAATTTATAAATTTGTAAGTTTGTTACTTTTAAAACAATATTGGCCATTTAAAAAATGTAAAAAATATTACTTACATAATATTATTCGTATTATATATAAAAAATAATAATACAGATTCTGCGTCTTTAAACTAGCAGTGAGATAATAGATTCGAGATAAGGTTGTAGTCACCGCGTCTCCTTGACACAATATTACGAACCAATACCGAAATGTGTTAAATGCATCTCTGACTCATATATTTAAATAGCAAGCCATGATTTGTTTACGGTGTTTACTATCAACCAACGCGATGATTACCCCATTGTACTTCACGGTTACCGGAAAATGTGAAAAGAAACTATCCTCATTTCTTGTAAATTTATCTTATAGCTTTCATATTTAAGTTAAACAATTTATCAAGCGAGCCGCTTATTTAAATAAATAATATCACTCAGTAAACAATACAATTTCCTACGACCTCTGAATTTCAATGAACATCTTCGAAATTTTTGTGTCATATTCATGTACCGTAACTGTCAAACGTCAATTTGACGTACTGTGATATGAGGAATCAACAAATAGCTAATGCATATTTAACTTTATTTTACAAAATGCTTATCGTTATTAGTTATATAATATAACTAATAGAGACAATAAATGTCTAAAATATTATACAAAATTTATAAGTAAGAGAATCAGTTTTTTTTTAAATATAAATATCATAAAGCATTTAAGTTTTGCGTTAAATGAAACTAGCGCTTACATTAATGTTCCTTAATACGATAGTGTTCGTAAGTTAATAATTTTGTTATAATACTTAAATAAATATGATTAATTCGCATACAATATTCAACTAGAAAAATACTTTTGTTTTTTATGAAAAAGAACAATTACTTTGAATATATTCAGAAAAGTAAAAAAAATACTAACATTTTATATCGAATTGGATAATTAAACAAACATTTCGGAGTGGGTGGAGAGAGACAGTAGTGGTGTCAAAATTGTCATAACTATTAAATATAGTCACGTATTATTTTAAAATATAGTGATAAATAATTTTATTATATTAATTTATTTGTTTAAATATAAGGACGAAAAGTTCATGAAAGTTTTTTTAACGGTGAAAAAAGTGAGTAAATATTATAATACTTTTAGTTTACGACGTAGATATAAAATTTCACTAACCCATGTGTATTGCTCAATAAACGCTATTTTAGGACGTGACGACCTAATGTTTCAATGAAATAATCACACCGGTTTGAAAATATGTATTCGTAACATAAGAAACTCCAAGGTGTAATTTATGTACTATTGTTTACTGTCAAAGTTGCGTAAAGAACTTAATTGACTATGTTTAAACATGAAGCAATAAGAAATACATTTATTGATAACAAAGATGGATCTAATTTAGTTTCTAATTTACTTGATACATACAACATCTTCTTAATAATATATATTGTAATGTGTAATTCTCGTAAAAAATGTTAATGTAATTGAATATCAGATAACATTCATATTCCTGAAAATTTGGTGATAACTATACAGAGATAAGCAACTTAATGTTTTTGTTGCACTCCACCCCTTTTTAATATTTATATTTTTGGTTAATATTTTCTATACATAATGTACACTTATCTTACATAGATTATCAAGTCTTGTAGTTTCTTGTAGATTATGTAGTTAGGTTTTTTTAATTATATATCATTCTTACATGGAGTTTAAGAAGATTATAGAGACTGTCATTTATATGATTTTTTTTCAGTTTCACGCTGTGTCTTGCACACAGCAGGGTAGACAGAGGAAACCTAGTGTTAAGACAAGCTGTTTCTCATTTACCGCATCTGAATTTTGGAGACATTGAGTGTTGAGTGGCGGAACTCAACGCACACCTTTGCCTCAAAACCAGAGCGAAGAAATGGAAATATACATTTAGATTAATATTTCTTTTCCTCTAGTGGGGATTGAACCCACAACCATCGCATTACAATCACACTCTTGTACCCCTGTGCCACAACGGGATAATGAATTTATTAAAAAAAAATATATTTCACCACTGTCAAGACAAAGTTTTGCATTGTTTTGCCTCTCAAGACAATATCTTAAAATTTTTGGGTGTGCTTGTGCATATATTGTGTAGCTTACAAGAAAAAAATATTTTATGTATATATATTTTTGTATTTTCTTTTATATATTTTTATGCAAGCATCAAAAATTGTTTGAATAAAAATTTTATATATAAATAATTAAAGCAGCAAGGTCATACATTGTGTATTGTCTCTATCTATGAGAATCATCATATTATAACAGCAATTAATGCTCTTACAGAATATTTTGTACATAGTTAAAAATATTTCTAAGAAGTTTTGTGTATTTTACATTATATGGTTTTAGTGTCCATTGTAAAGTAAGTCAGTATCTTGTCAATCGGATTAGTTAAACTGTAAATGCTTGTTGTAGGTCCATAGCCACTTGAGAGAAATACTATTTTTAAAGTATTAGCAATTTGTAGCATTATGTTGCACCACTCAACAAAATTAGAAATTTGGAATTAAAGAACTTTATTATTATTTATTAACTTATAGAATTAAGTGTCTGAAAAATATATTTAATAGTGAAAAAAAAAATATTTTTTTAGACAATATACATAAATAAAGATGGCAGAAACAGGATTCCCAGGGCAACACACAACAACCACAACAGTGACATCGAGTACAACCGTCCAAACTAACATACGGTTTGACCCCTCATATGTTAAGACAATACCTGGAATACTCAAAGTGGTTCAAGTGGTAAGTATTTTTAGCTTTGTGCTGTGGGATACAAATAGAATTGTAGGCAGAACAGGAAACCTAGTGCTTTAAACTGGAGATATGTGGAGTAAAAAATTAATCTTAAATACATATTTAAAATACTTAAAGAGTGATACTTAAGTGATTGTTAATTAAGTTTATTAGGTTATTTTATTATACATGTATGTTATATTATATACTTACTTATATGTCAAAGCTGTTTGACATTTGTCAGACTTTTCACCTAATCTTTCAGTTGTTTGACTGACAGATTTATTAATTTTTACCTTTTTTGCTTTGGCTTTGATTAGGGCCTTAAGTCAGACCCGCAAATTGAGTAGTCAAACCTAGCATCGCAGGGTGAAATTGTCAGTACCACATTAAATGAAACCACAGTACTACTGTATAAAAGCGTATTTTTCTTTTCAAACAAAATAAATAATAAAATTATCGTTGTAAAATAACACGCCATTTGTAAGGACGACGCACGCATACATAAATCTATCAGCGTGACACAAAATACAAGTATGGATATAAATCGTGAAATGTAAAAAAAATCCTATCCAAACTGTTGAGGTACCTTGATTAATTTCTTTAGGTATGGGTTTGAAATATTTTACCCTATATGTAGTTTCTGTAAATGGTTCGCTGACACTTCCAACCTGCATAGATGTAGAGAAAAACATTCTTTTAAAATACAGTACAATTTCACCAATTCTCTTAGATCAAACATCCCATAGTTCAACACACTCCAAATATAATTAATAGAAAGAAGTGAGATTCTTTTATACAAAAATATCTATAAATATGAAATAGGTACTGCTAACAATACTTTCACAACATTTAGTCGTGAAATGCGTCACTTATCAGATAATGTTATCTTAAACTCATATATAGGTATTATAAATCAAAAACATTAATGTTTACATTGATTTATTCATCTTTTACTGCAGGAATACAATCTGCAAATAAAATTAACACTATTATTACCATTAACACCTTTTGGGATTATTATAAATGTTGACCAACTTATGCTCTTACTAGCTCTTATCAAGAGAAAAAAGTCAAACATGCTTTTACTTTATTAGAATAAAGAATATTTTTATTATTATTAATAATACCGTTTTTTTTCCTTAAATCTTAATTCTCATTGAAAAGAATTTCAATCATTTAAACGAGCTAGGTTAGATTAAATAAAGTACCAAATACATAAAATATGAACTGGTCATGAATATGTTATAAATTACACATACTTACAATTTAAGACTTCATTCCCATAGACGTAGCCCGTGATATGACACTGCCAGATTTTACGTTGCCAAAGAATGCCATGGCCAGAGCTGCTAAGCTGCCTGCCACCACTCCGATTGTAGTAAATCCTAGCGGCGTTAAAAGACAAACGGCCCCTGTACAGAGTGCAATACTTCCCACTACGTACACTATTCCCACGGCACAAGAGTTACCCATTTTTAGATTATACAAATTTTTAAACTGCTAATTCCGTTTAAATGATTATTTAAAAGTTACTTTTACAAAAGAATGTTTAGAACTGAGTGTAAATTGTAAACGCACTGCGTATAACGTGGACGTCTAGGGGAAGTCCGCTTCAAAGTGTTCTTCAAAATTTTTACTTGAGTCTCGAGGCAAATGATTTAAGTCACACAGCCAAATAAATTAAGAAATAACGTTTTTAATTCGATACACGATTATTTAAAACCAAATTATTAGTAGTTAAACAATTTGTATATGAAGTATTTTATAGGAACATATCACAAATCTGCCTTGTAGTGTTTAAAGACGATAAAAAATATTTATATTTTTAAATTTTGATTGTGAAGTTTGTTTCGTATCCGTTTCACATTTTTAATCTGCATATATCTAATGCATTTTTAAGATACTTTGGGGAATTCCCCGATATTTTGATATTTCCACGTATATGAATGTACTTGTTCGCACTTGATTGCTTTATATTTGTAATGTATTACTGTATAAGAAGGTTTTAGTACATCCTTTTAATAATCTTATATTTTAAGTTCAATTCCCAGAAAAATGACAGAAAGAATGACTTATTTTCATTTCCTGAGTTAACTTGAAAAGGGCACTTTGTTACACTTATATTTTTTTCAGCTATGCAGCCTCATCGGTTTTATCTGTATCTTATGCTCTCGCCTCAGCGTCAGTAAAGGTTCATACTTCAGTTGGATATCGATGATCGCATTCTGGTTTACCGGCATATTGCTAGGTTTTTACTTATTTCACATAGTGGAGAAATTCTATAAGATACCATGGCTGAAAATAGAGTTTGTTTTCAATGCTCTCTGGACACTACTGTACCTGCTTGCTGCTATATTGGTAGTGACTGTTGGTGACAATGCTCACTCGGCTGCCGCGGTGAGTTTTTTTTTGTACATAGAAACTTATTTAGGATTACATTTTAATTTTTTGTAAGTTTTGTTTTAAATATATCGAAGGTGACTGAGTTTGAAAATATTTAAAAAAATATGAACCAATAAAATATATTTGTATTTCCTCAATTTAGATAACTTCTCGCAAGATCTTCAAATTTTAAAAATGTATGTGTCATCAACTTTAGATATCTACAAGATTTTTTTCTAATCGTTCTTCATTTCTACAGTTCTTCGGTTTCGTAGCAACACTCGCGTACGCGATCGACGCTTTCCTTAAGTTCAGGGCGGTGAAGGCGGGCGGTCTGGCGCAGGGCTCGCGCGTCGTGTCACGGCAGACTACCTCCGTGGTAACGCCTCCGCCTAGAGAGGGATACTAGTGTGTTATCATTAGGACACTAACACTATACATTTTAATATATTTCCCATTTAATGTGCTACCCTTTCCACGTATTGATAGTCAAACACTAGCACTATACTTTTACTATAACGCTATTATAATATTGTTCCCTTAGTAACACTGCCTTAGGATGGACACTAACCTGTTATCACTGTTGTTAGAATTGGTATTACTGTTACTATCACATTATCACTGTGACACTATCACAGGGTATTTATTATTTACTTAACTTACTACTTAAGTTATTAAATGTGTAATTTTTGGTATATTGTTAATGTTTTTAAAACATTACCTTTGCAACATTTAAAGTTTTGGAAGTATTGTTAATATTTTTTATACGGTATAATACACCGTATGGTCAATGGTCGCGTATTTGAATTTTGTTAGGTTTAAAAGCCATATATATTGAGTTTATAAATTAGGATGTAAGTATTTAAAATGCAATTAATTATATATTTTTTTCTTAAGTTTAAAATGTATTTGTAAGTTACATTTGTTAATTTAATGTTATATAACTGTGACATTTTAAATATTAATATTTAATGAGAACTGAGTCAGAATTTATGCACCATGACATTAGTTCACATTTTTTTATTGATCAATTTATATCAAATTATTATATTATTATATTATTGTTATTACTACAGAAGTGCCTTTAAAAAAAGGATTTACTGTTTTACTGTATAGAAAAAGAATTTATTACTTAATTATATTTTTTTTATACTACTGAATTGTAAAACTATGATCTTACTGTTATACTTAGCAAATATATATATATTACTATTATATGTATAATAGTAATAGATATTTAAGTATATATGAATAAAGGAAAAAAATAAAAATAAAAATTATTAATAAAAAATAATTAATATTTAAGCTAAAGATAAAAAAAAATATTTTTGCTGTATTAACGATGATCATTATATATACATAAGTTAATAAATTCAGCGATAATTAATTTTATGCCTTAATATGTGTAACAAACTTTAAATAGAATAAGAATCACCCACTATTTTTACATATTATATTTACAAAGAAATTAACAAAAAAATAATATAACACGAGACCATCATACTTCCGCTATGTGAAATAAGTGCGGCGTTGAGTTCCGCCTCAAGACGCACTGTCCATGCGTGGGTAAGGGCCATGACAATAGATTATCTCTGGTGCATATCTTCTTATAAGCTGGATACAGCGTGAAGCTGAAAACAAATATAACTGCGACTTATAGATATATAAATATATATCTAAAAGTAAACATATATATGTATCAACAAATTGATAGAGATTATTAAATAAAATGACAATTTTAGATTTTATTACATTATTATGACATTTTTTATTAACATTGTTATTGTTATACCATTTTGTATTATTTGTTTATTTTTTTTGTTTTTAAATAATCTTAAGATGAATTTTTGTTAATAATATTACTCTCACAAAGGCACAAATCACAGTAGATTATAAATCTTTCTAAATTTACTATAATTACGATAAAAGCTGAAAATATTATATGAATTATTATGACAGTTATATGAAATAATAAAAGACAATATTATAGCTTCTAAATATAAAGTGTCCTTATTAAAATAGTAATTTGGGAATCACAATAGAATCTGTCATATTAAAAAAAATAAGTTATAATTATTTAGATATAACTTCTGTGTATTTATAAACATTTTATAATCAATATTTTTGAAGGTAATACTAGCACACTAATTACCTCAATATTTATATTGTTAATTAATATTAAAATTGCTTTTTTTCTATCAAAGATTTTATATTTAGATAATTTTTCCATTTCGAAATTGCAATTGCTATTAATTGCATTAATTGATATGCTATTAATGTAGTAAATGGAGTAAGAACCAAAGGAAAAAATATTTTAAAGCTCAAATTTGTACTTAAAATGAAAACACCAGCAACAAAAACAAAGTCGGATTATTAAAAAAAAATCAAATTTACAATTTTTTACATTGAAAATAATTTTATTTTAAATATTTTTATAGAATGTAAAAAATCAGCAAAATTTTTGTACACAAAATGTTTTCATGAAATATCCTGCTTATTGTCTCTGGCAACACTTGTTAATGATAAGAATGTTTTTTTATATGAATCAAAAAACAGCACTGCACCTAAACTTAGTAAAATATTTATACAACGATTTTATTAGTACCTGTTCATTTTACAACTATCTGATAATGTTAACTTATTTGATAGATTCACTGTGTTTCTTTTTTGCTTGTAATATTTTTCTGCTCATAGTTATTATTTCTTTCTTTATGTAATACATTACTATTCTATAGAATATAATTATTTTATTTACATTTAGTAATATTTATTTATTTTATTTTGATATAACAATTGTATACTGAAGTCAGTCGTGTGTGTCGTGTCGTTGAATTCCGAAAAAAAATGTATACTGCTGTAGTTATTTTCATAAACTAAATTTGGGGAAAAGAAAAATATGTTTACGAACTTTATATCTAAATAGAAAGAGATAGCATTACATATCTGTCCAATAATACGAAGTTATCAGAAGAAAGTGGATCTCGTTTCGAAGCAACGATAATTTACACTTTAATGACGCTAATTGAATTTATTATTTTTCGGCAATATTTCGGAAAAGTGTTCATTATTAATATATTTTTCATTTTAAGGTAACCATGTATGTATTCGAGGAGATGAAATATTTATTTAAATTTATATTTCCATTTATACGCTCTGGTGTCGAGACAAAATAACGGCGTTGAGTACTGCTCAAC
>JAEBDU010000114.1:429844-448906 GCA_016802625.1 Heliconius numata
GTTCTTTTGAACCCGTGAATCTTTAAAGAGAAACATAATAATAATAAACTCGCAGGGCAGCTTCCGGAGGGGAATTGTAATCTATCCCCCGCCTCTGGCTTGCCTTTATTGGCCGGCAGAGTGCAGCGCAAGAGCTATATGCTCGAAAGGGTGGAAGTGCTCAATCTGCGTGGTGAAGTGGGGGAAACCCGCACACGAGCTCCTCGTGATGGTGAAACCGGTGCACACCTCTCTACACCCTTAGCCGACCACGCCGATGTTGCGCCCGAGGCACTACGCCGCTTTGTACGCCGGACTTACGGACGAAGGGTTCCGTACTATTTCATAAACCGGCAAAAAACATAAATACATTATCTGTGAAGATTTTAATTGCATAATTCATATAGTTCCTGAGACAGCCTGGTGACAGACAGACAGATAGTAGTCTCAGTAACAGGGCTCCGTTATACTACTTTGGGTAGAATCCCTAAAAATGAGAATTGAATGCAGGTTGAAACAAATGGAAAATCGTTTTCATTCTATGCAAATGCGACGATTTTAAAATCGAAATCCACTGGTGGTAATATATTGTTTTTATTTTTAAGCTTTGGTAGGCAAAATGTCGTTTAGTTCCGCCACTCAATGCATTGTGTTTTAACTTTTCAACCTGAATTAAAAAAAAAGAGAAAAAAAATACCTGTATCTTCCTCCTCAAAAATGCAAAGTACATTTGCAGTCTGGAATGCATTAGTGCCAATTCGTTCAACACCGGCTCCACCGTCAATGGATCTGAACCCGCACTTCCCAATGTGTTGATACGTCGCGACGACACCATTTCTGTGCATACACGACGTATGGCACTACAGATCTGAGGTGAGATTTAAGGTGTTTGTTATTGAAGTGAACTTTAAAATTTAAACTAAGGATGAATCAGGGTAATCTGTTGTAATTTAAAATATTTGTTTCAATAATTTTATATTATGCTGTATATGTAATACATTAAAGGTTGCAATAATTATCTAGTAGTAGTAGAGTTTATACAACCTCTTGTTCTATAAACGCAGTCTCAAAGACCGATTAGTGTACTATAAAGATTACTTTAATGATAATAATGAGAGGAATAAAATTATATTTTCATTTATTCGAGAAGTTGTTAATTATTATACAATTCTTTGGCTTAACACTCTATCCTACGAAAAGCAGGTTAAACAGAGGCATTCTAAGAATCCAGTGTCAAAATCTACATTCTCTACTTTCCACTCAACTCTGGAGGCATGAGTGGATCAAGGCCACATTTAACCTCTATATAATAAGTTAGGAAATGAAAATATTAATTATTTCATTTATTCAAGTGGAAATCAAACAAACAAGCCATAGTGTTAACAGTTGCACACTTGAGCCCCTGCACCACGACTGGCCTCAAGACAAATATTTAGATCCATAAAGAAAATTAATATTTTTGACGCACAACCCTCAAAGTATTCAACCAATCACAACACTTACCGTAGGCTGCACCACCCCCACCGCACCGCACAGCAGCGCCCCATGCTCGGGGGTGACAGGGAGCGCAGCCCGCACGCGCTCTAGGGCTCCGGCGGCAGCCTCCAGTACGCGCGTGGCGGAGTCCGCGTGCGCGGCGCCCGACGCGTGCTGGATGGTGCTGCAGCGACGGAGGGTCACCTCTAACTGGCGATAGAAATACATTATAAAATATTATTCTTTCTATTAAATGTATACAGATTATAACGGACTTCAAACCCGGGTGGCAACCATTCAAAACAGACGGACGTGTAGATCGAAGTAGAATTATGAAAATTATAAAAAATAACGACGCCACAACTAGCCTTTAAATTAAATATTATAATTATTTCTTCATTTCTTTGCTCTAATAACGAGGCAATGCCTTCAGAATCCGACGGAAAGTAGGGAATTCACATTGTAAACATTAACGACCTCAAAATTTTATATTAAAATTTTAAAAAGTAATTTCGAAAAGAACACTAATGATATTTTTTATTAATTAGTTTTTCAAAATAATTATATATAAATACTAATATATTAAAATTAAATCTCATAAAATTATACGTGCGTGTGTTAGCTAGCTAGCGTTTGTATAATTCAGTATTATATTATACTTAATTTGATTTACTGAATTTATATTAATTTATATGAAAATTATTAATATTGTTATAATAAAAGACTTTTCACCTGCGAAGCAAGATATTTCGCGAACAACTCGACCCCCTCCTCCGCACGTCCTATTTGAGGGAACAATTTAAACAGACGCTCGACCGCCACGTCATCTTCATTTCTGGAAGCTTCTTCACACCTGTAATTAAATATTTTTTTAGTTCACGCTGTATCCCACTTATACTTAGGTAGGCAGAGAGCATCTAGTGCCTTGTCGAGACATTACGTGTTGAGTGGGGGAATAGCACAAGTAAGAATAGCTAACTAACAACTGTTGCGTTTAAACACACATGTTTTGCTGCTGCACCACGACATGTGACAGCCTAACTTTCCTATTTAGCTTAAGTAAAAATCGACTTTTCACAATATAATTAAAACATAAATTAATAACCAAAATAAAACAAGAACCCCTACTAAGAAACAAAACAAACTAATTACCACTCACTTTTTAACAAGGTGGTTTCTCAAGGTGTTAGCTGCGGCGTCCATGTCGCGCCGGGGGTCGGGAGCCCCGCGCGCGCGCGCCGCCGCCACCGAGCCCGGCTCCATGCTGAGGAAGCGAGCCACGTGGCCCGCAGCTGGAATGTCAAAAAATCAACTTCACACTGTACTCCACACACAGCAGGCTAGGCAGAGAGAACCTAGTGTTAAGACACTCCGTTCTCTACTTCCCACCGAATTCTGGAGGCATTTTGCGTGTTGAGTTGTGGAACTCAATGCCACTTTTTGCCTCAACCCCAGAGCAAAGAAATGGAAATATAAATTTAAATAAATATTTCATTTCCTCGAGTGGGGATCGAACCCACAATCAATCGATTTACAGACACAATTTGTGCCCCTGCACCACAACTGGCATGATAAAACATGATAAAACAGTTTAATTAGTGATCAACTAAGAGAAAAGAGAAAATAATTTGTAATTAGTGAACAGAAGCACAGGTTTGAGTCCCGTGTTAAAATTTTACTGTGTTAAAATTTTGAGGTTTAGTCCTTAATTTGAAATAAAAACATTAAAAATATATTTGCTCAAAGTGAAGATCCCAGAGCCTTACATTACAGTATGCCTCTATAAAATTTTAATTAGTGCAAAATGAAGAATAAAATAAACTTTTATAAAACTATTTAAATATTTTTTTATAACATTTGATTTTTCAAAAACAAACCTGTTTCATAATCATGTGCCTTGATAGCTGTTTCAACTCCTGCACTACAAATTTTAAGGTCTATCAAATCATGCACTCTTCTTTGACACTCAGCTACCCTAGACTGCAAAAAAAAAAATATTATAACATCTTTATTTTTCACATAATATACAAATCTTAAGTGTAACTATCATAAACCCCATTAATAAGGTTTGAAATATCAAGTCTTAAAATGTGAAAACATAATATTATATGTTTATTATAAGTTTTATAATATTACACTAAAGCACCAAAAAATATTTTAATATATACGGGTGATTTCAAAATAAATTCTATTGTATAAAAGATTAATCCTTGGCAATGCTGTTAAGCAATTTATTGTTGATAAAGTTTTTAATTACTTTTTATAAGCATTACAAATATTAATTAATATTATATTTTTACCCTAGCCAAATCCAACTGGCGTACTTTAGCGCTAACATCTCTAGCTAGCATTGCAGTCTTGTCCACCATACTAGCCGCTAATTCCGCATCTTTCTTTACTTCACCTAGCTTCGTATATGCTTGGCTAGCAGTACGCAACCGGCCTTCTAGTGTGCAAGCTCGTGACAAAACATTAGATAGGGCTTCATTTACCTCACTCTGTTAAAGAAATATCAAAAATATTAATAAAATAAGTATAACGCTTGATGAGGGAGGCCTACGTTCAGCAGTGGACGGCGATAGGCTGATGAAAAAAAAAGTATAACAATCATGAACACGTCAAGTATATTTCTAAATGATTATTAGTTTAATTACTTCTTCTTTTTCGATCTCATTAAGCGCTTTTTGCAGTCCTTCTTCTGTAGATACATCATATTTTTCTAAAAGCAGTGTTAAAGACATTATTCTTTTATTATTTTAATTTACTATTGGTACTTTATAATACAATATACAATTATTATTTATTTGACATCTTTAAGATTATAGACAACTGTCATTTGCCAAACTGTTTGACATTTTATCTGAAGTAAAAAAAATCATATGGATAATTAACAGGATTATATTTTTTATATTTTAATAAATTGTGCGTTTACAAATGTACATTTGTTAGTTAGAAGAAGCAACTATTTTAAATTATTGAAATGTAAAAAATACTTTTAGCTGCTTTTTATCAATAATATTTTTTATAGAATTACAAAATAAGTTTGTTTCGCTATGTCGCCTTTCCACTTGCACTCATATCATATGTGATGTGTGGCAACTGGCAATACAAATTTTGACACTTCTATGAAAAGTGCGTTCCGAAGTTCAATCTTATATCTCGAAATATTATAAAATTATTTTCTTTTGTTTAAAAAAAGCAATCTTATGCTGTAAATATTTCAAGTTATAGCTATTTTAGTAAACTCTGTAAATTGGTGATAAAGTGCGTTAGAAAAAATGTTTATTTTTATTTGTTATTGTGACATTCAAAAATGAGAGAGACAATACTTTCAGAATGTACTTTTAAAAAAGTGATGGTTATGATGTCTAAACTAGTGTAACAGTAAACATAAAAATTTCTTGTGATTAGAAAATCGATGTATCAATAATTAACTTTAGTATATGCCTCAGACCGTTTACTTATTAAGTAGCGCTCATTTGAGGCCAGTTTCTGTTTTGTAGTGTATAAAAATCCTTAAAGGTAAGAAGGGGCAGGGAGCATTGACATTCGCATAAATTATCGAGTAGTAACAAATGTGTTATTGTATATATGATTAAAAAAATAGAGCACAGTGCTAATGTGCTGTAGTGCTTTTCGAGTAATATAGTTTGTTCACGTTTTTGCAAAATTACGTAAAATCGATGTTAACAAGTGGTAAGTGAATGTAAAACTACAACCTGGCACTGATAGTGGATGGTGGTTACAGATTGACTCCGTGTGGGGCTGGGCTTCGCCCCCGCTGCGCTTGCAGCTGGGAAACGCGCGCGGACACAAGAGGTAGTTTTATAACTAAATTAAATTAACCATAAGAAATAAGTAAGAAAGCACAGTGAAAACAATTTACATTAGTGAATATAAGACTATGTAAACTTTGCATAACTCATTGTTATATCATTATATGCATGTATTAAAGTTTAATACAGTTTAGTATTGTAGAAACCATAAGCTAGTAAATATGTTCAATTGTTTAACTAAAGTATAGTCAATGTAAAAAAATATTATGTTAACATCAGTAGCTATTATGCTTGATTAGTTTCTATTATTGATTAGCATTGACTGACTAATGTTATATGACAAATATTGATTATTTTTCCTTAAAATTAAGTATACTTTGTTTACAAGTTATGTATAAGAGAACATGGAGAAAGAAGTGTTTTAACACTAGGTTGTGCCTTTTGGGCTGCTACATCCTAAAAGTATTTGAAGTCAAAAACATAATGCAGCTTCAAACTTATTTGAAAGAATATTCTCAGCGCCAAACTCTGTTCTCCACCTTCCACCTGAAATTGAGACTTTGCATATTAAGTGACAGAACTTAATGTTCCGCTTGCCTTGCCAGAATTAAGGTTGTTTAAAATTTCAACCATCATATACTTACAACCCTTTACTACCACTGTGCCATGATAGCCTTCAAAATGTATGTATGTTTTATTACACCAGCTATTGTTTATATAAACATAGTTCTTTAATAGTTTCAATTGCTTTCAATTTCATTGGAACTATTTATAATACAGAATCAGTGGGTATGGCAGTGGTATATACAAGTTGTTTATTATTAATAGTTACTTCCATTTTCTAGCTGTGGTAATAAGATAAAGCATGGAGTTGACTTTTTTTATTCAATATGCAATATCTAAAAAATTGGGCTGTGCCTGAGGAATGGAAGTTTTTTAACACTAGTATCCCTCTGCATACCCTGCTATATAAGGTATACAATGTAAAGCTATAAAAACACATCCTAGCACAATGTAGAGAGAGTCATAATCAAATGCACCGATTAAAGTCCATTGTGTTAGATTTTGCTATCTACTCTGTAATCTTGTGTTAGTCATGTTAGTCAAATATAAGTTTTCATATACAATTTTTGGTTTAAATTCTATTTTTGAGTGTATTATCACACTTTAGTGCCTTCATTTTTTATTTTGGCTTAATATTTCTCACAAATTGGGCAATATGTGGGGAACACAAATTTGCTATATACTAGGGGGTACAGTGTGAGGCTTATTCTATTTTCTAGGTCCTGTGAAACAAAATGTGTTGTTAATCATTCCACTCAACATACTATATCTTCAGATGGGATGAAAAATGAGAATATAGTGTTTTAACACTAGGTTGTCTCTGCCTTTTGTAATGCCAGCCGATCATCGATGAATGATTTAGTGAAGCTAAAAAATATCAATTGATAAGAAAAGTCTGAGAAATAGAAACTTCATTGAAACTAACAAATACAAGAGAATTCATTGATAAGATATATTCAATACAACATTTAATATTTGAAATATAATGATTGTTATTATAAATGTTCCCAAAGACTTTTAAAAAGTGCTTTTTAAACTTAAAAGCAGCAGCAGCTGGTCACCCTCTGTTATCCTCCATCTAATTTAAGATACGGTGTGAGATAAGAGGTGAAGTTCTTGGTGAAAGGTGAAAACACCACATTTTGTCTAACAGAACTGGGCAAAAATTATTATTTCTCTCAAGTGGTGATCAAACCTGCAAACATGAGAGTTGGGAGCTCTTTGGCACAATGACCTCATATTATATAACTCATAGTTTTTATATAAGTTGGATTTACCCTAAATAAAAGGTCTCAGAAAATCTGTATATTAAATATGAATTCTTTAGCATAAATGATGTAATAGAAAAATAAGTGTGTCAAGGCAAGTTTAAAATATCTTGACATCAAATTAAATTATCAGCATGGTTAATGCTAGGTATGCTTATTTTTATTCTGTCTGACATTTAGCATTGTAGTAAATAATGTGTAGTATTTGAAGGTTGCGAGGTCAATCCTAGGAATCCAACTAGTTGAAACTAGTTTTTATCTGTGACTGTCTGTCACCGTGCACAGTCAAAAAAAAAAACAACTAAGATCTCTCTCTCTCTTATATTCTTCAATATCTATTGTAAATTCTAAGGCAACTCTGTGCACAGATACAAGAGGCTTGACATGATCAACATGATTTAATATAGTTCATAGTCTTCCTCAAGAAATGGACTATTGAACATAAATTAATATATTTTAGTTTAAAAGTATAAATATTTTAAAGGGTAGCAGGGTAGGCAGAAAGAACTTAATGTCACATTACTCCCTTCTCTCCACCTAATTTTGAGAGATATTCTTTTTTGACTGCACACACCACCATAGCTGTACTTACTAGTTATAAGTTCCATAATATTATAAGCTTATGATATTTTTACCATGTTAGTGTAAGTCAAAACAACTTCCATCTTAACTAAGCTGAAAAATATATTATAGTTTAAAAAATATAATATATTTTTCTGAATTCTGAAAAATAGAAATTAAAATAACATGGCGGTTAAAAAGTTGTTAAAACATCTTTTTATGTAAGATTTACTTTTATTTATTACTATATACATAGGTGAAGGCAGTATCTTAGTTGGATTTCTGTTTAAAATGCATTTTCCTTATCATACATTGTCTTCTTTTGCCGTGCAACCTCACACATATTCTTCATACAACTTGCCATTCGCGATATGATTAATGTCCATCGGGTACCTTCAGAACTCCATAAATATCAGAACAGAACAGAAGATTTACATATTTTTTTTATTAAAGGATGGGGGAAGGCGGGTCCCCCGGCGGCGGCGGGGCGCGCCTCTCGCACACGTCGGAAAAACACCCGCGCGCCATCTTGGGCGAGCTCTCCGCCCTCCGTCGTCACCGGGAGCTGTGTGACGTGGTCCTCAATGTTGCTAATAGGAAGCTGTTTGCTCATAGGTGAGTCTTCTTAGACCAACGGAAACAGGTTAACAGCCCTGGGTATGTTTGACGTGTCTGTGTATGTAGCATCGTAACTCCCAAAAGGATGAACCGATTTTGATTATTTTTTTTTGTTTAGAAAGTGATTTAATTGAGAGTGTTCTTACTAATGATTCAACAAAATATGTTTACCTGTTATCAAATCATCAGCTTTTTTTATGGCTTGTTTATTTATAAAGCTTTTTGTATTGAGGCTTTTAATTTATTTTATAAGTTTGTGTTTAGCCATTTCTGAGACAAGCATGCACAAACAAACAGACAAAAATTTAAATAATATCGTTTTGAGATCGATATATTGATAGATTTTCCCAATAATAGATATTCTCATATAAATATTTCCAGTTTTTCATGTACTCTTTTATTTTTATCCACTGGCTCATATATTTATTCAAATCATAATGTATTTTAAAATTTTTGTTCAAATAATATGACTTACAGTGAAAATAATAAAAAAAGACTCGCGAACAATGCCGTTTAATTTTTTTATTTGTGTAAACGACGTTGTACTTATATCAGAACGCAAGGTTGTAAGTGTTTAAGGAAACTGTAATTTATTCATTTCACGCTACATTTAATCACTTTTATGCGAAGGCTAAAATTATAGTAAGTAATTGATTAACTTCTGGTTGATATTTTGGTTTTAGAATTTTATAGATTAGTATTGAGGCCAGTTGTGGCGCAGGGGATAAGAAGCCTTTGCAGTTATAACTCTATGTACAGCCAGAAACAACGTAACATTAAAATGCTATTGACATGCTAAGATAAGAATATAAAAAGACTGTATAAAATACAATTGATATAAATAAACACAAATACAGATTTTTATATTGAAGTTGCTTATTATAATAAGACTATCACCGACTGAGTCCAATGTTGTGATAATTTAACTGTATATTTTGGACAATGAATATTTAAATGTATCTGCTATAATTTAAGATAAAATGAAATGAAGGGATATTTAAGAATATTATGTAGTGTTCAATAACAATATTATTTTGGCGTCATTTTTGCTTTCTCTACATTTTAGTTGAGACTTGAACTAAGTATTATTATTTATTAGGTTATTCTTAAATATACTTCGGATTCTTACTCTGATATCTTGAACCTGGAGTCAAATTGGAGGCTTTAGTCTTATCTATTTAAATCACCTTGTGTAAAAGATTTCTCCAGATACTATAACCCATGAGGATAATAACTAACATCTACGATTTTTCCATACACAGAGTGATCCTGTTAGCATTCGGTCCATACTTACTGTGTAATTAAAGTAAAATTTATAACAATTTGTAACTTCACATATTTTGAAATCTCCCGGTAAGTATCACGCTCATGAGAGTTACAGGTTCAATTTCCCAATTTTCCTACACAGAGTGATCCTCTCAGCATGCAGCCCTTACTTCCGGGCGATGTTCACTGGTGAACTAGCAGAGTCTCGTGCCACTGAAGTCACGATACGAGATGTGGATGAACATGCAATGGAACAACTCGTTGAATTCTGTTATACGGCCCATATTGTTGTCGAAGAGAGTAATGTGCAGGTGAGTCCTTTTTTTAGCTTCACGCTTTATCCATTGTGCGATAGCCAGAGAGAACGAAGAGAGCCAGAAACGTACCGTTGTCACCTCGCCTACTGACATCAACCGGCACGTACATGTCCTAGGAGGGATCCTGATGCTGTTGACGTGACATTTAGTATCATAGACATTTCTCGAAAATCAACCGAGCAAGTGGTATGTCACTGTTTTGTTATTATTATTTTTATTTAAAAAGATAAGGCATACAAGCGTACTTGTCACCGGATGGTAAGTGATCACCGCCGCCCACGACCCCGTGTAATACCAGATCAGGCCTTTAAGGTATATATCTTGCCTTTTTGAAGGTGCCCATGTCGTATCGACCTGAAAAACCTGCCGCAGGTAGACCATTCCACAGTTGCGTGGCGCGTGGTAGAAAGTTCCTACGAAACCCCACAGTAGTGGAGTGCCACATATCCAGATAGTGTGGATGGTATTTTAGTTTGTGAGAACGCATAGCGAGGAGACTACGCACAGCCAAAGTGTCAAGACTTTCACAAATCATTCGGTCTTCACCGATTCGCACTGGTGGATTTAAAGATACCGTGTATTACATGGCGGGATTTCACCTGTCTGTTTCAATGTCTGTTTGTAGTTGGGAAGTGAATTCAATTACAATCGTTTTTAGTAATGATAGATTCTCTCTTTCTACCCTATCCAAATCAACAAGTCAAGCAACAAAAATACTAATTTCCCAGGCCCTTCTCCCAGCAGCGTGCCTTCTCCAGCTCCAGGAGATCCAGGACGTGTGCTGCGAGTTCCTCAAGCGTCAGCTCGACTGTTCCAACTGTCTCGGTATACGTGCCTTCGCAGACACTCACTCTTGTAGGGAACTGTTAAGAATCGCTGATAAGTTCACTCAGCAGAATTTTCCTGAGGTGAGAAACTTTGATTGATACAATAAAATTTGTGTGTAACTTTAAAGTATATTATATATAGTTAATCTATATAGTTAGTCTATATATAAAGTTACGTAAATTCATTTGAAGGAAGGTTGATACGTCAGATTGCTAATGTGAAACTATAAACATGCACACTTTGAACATAAAGAGAAGTATAAAACCATAAGCATTCATTCTGTCTTTATTTTGCTATTAAATATGTACAATTTTATATTACTAGTGTTCTTACCCTAATCATACAGTTGTGCTTATTATTCTATGAAGTCAGAAAGAATTTTCATTTTCATTCTTTAAAGTTGAATAGTTGGAACCGTACCATACAGTAACAAAACCTTAGGTTGATATGGTCTATACTCGTATATGTACCTATTCCAGGTAATGGAAAGCGAGGAGTTCCTCCTGCTTCCAGCAGCTCAACTCATAGACATAGTGTCCTCCGATGAATTGAACGTGCGCTCTGAAGAACAGACCTTCCAAGCTGTTATGTCTTGGGTCAAATATAATGTTGCTGAACGAAGACAGCATTTAGCTCAGGTAGGGATTATGAATATTCTTTTGATTATAATTTAGTGCGAAAATTGCAAAGTGGGTTATTATATCCGATATAATCTCATTAAATATTAGATGACTGATTTAGAAAAGTTTTTTTAGATAATGAAAAACAGAATTGTTTTTTTTCCCGACTTATGTTATTCACGTGTATCTTGTATGTATGTAATATTCTTTTTTATCTCATATATCCCAGGTTCTCCAACACGTGCGCCTGCCACTCCTTAGTCCCAAGTTCCTCGTGGGCACCGTCTCTTCAGAACTCCTGATCCGCTCAGACGACGCCTGCCGCGACCTCCTCGACGAGGCCAAAAACTACCTCCTCCTGCCACAAGAGAGACCTCTCATGCAAGGACCCAGGACCAGACCACGAAAACCTACTAGACGAGGAGAAGTGCTATTTGCAGTCGGTGGTTGGTGCAGTGGTGACGCCATTGCTTCCGTTGAACGTTTCGACCCTCAGACAGCCGAATGGAAAATGGTGGCGCCAATGTCAAAAAGGCGCTGCGGCGTCGGCGTAGCTGTGCTCCACGACCTGCTCTACGCCGTCGGGGGCCACGACGGCCAGAGCTACCTCAACAGCATCGAGCGCTACGACCCCCAGACCAACCAGTGGAGCGGCGCCGTGGCCCCCACGTCCTCGTGCCGCACGTCCGTGGGCGTGGCCGTGCTGGACGGCGCGCTGTACGCCGTGGGTGGGCAGGACGGCGTGCAGTGCCTGAGCCACGTGGAGCGCTACGACCCCCGCGACAACCGTTGGAGCAAGGTGGCGGCAATGACCACGCGGCGGCTGGGCGTGGCCGTGGCGGTGCTGGGCGGGGCCCTGTACGCCGTGGGCGGGTCGGACGGGCAGGCGCCGCTCAATACGGTAGAACGCTACGAGCCGCGCGCCAACAAGTGGACGGCGGTTGCGCCCATGTCCACGCGCCGCAAGCACCTCGGTTGCGCGGTGTTCGACGGACAGATCTACGCGGTGGGCGGCCGCGACGACTGCACGGAGCTCTCGTCGGCGGAGCGCTACGAACCGGCGGCGGACGCGTGGTCGCCCGTGGTTGCGATGACGTCGCGCCGCAGCGGCGTGGGGCTGGCCGTGGTTAACGGGCAGCTGTACGCGGTGGGCGGGTTCGACGGCACCGCCTACTTGAAGTCTATAGAGGTAACTGACTATATTGTTTATATACTGATATGAAGCCAGTCATGACGCAGGGGCACAAAGTGTGACTGTAAACCAATTAGTTGTGGGATCAAACATCCCTACTCGAAGAAATTAAATATTTATTTCAATTTATATTTTCATTCCTTCGCTCTGGTGTCGAGGCAAAGGGCAGCATTGAATTCTGCCACTCAATACACAATGACTCTAGAATTCGCCGGAAAGTGGAGAACGGATTGTCTTAACACTAGGTTCCCTCTGCCTACCTTGCTGTGTGTGGGATACAGCATGAAGCTGATTAAATATTATATATTTAGTCGATCTTTTCGTTAAAATAATAATACATCTACAGGTGTTCGACCCGGAATCGAACCAGTGGCGTCTGTGCGGCGCCATGAACTACCGGCGGCTGGGCGGCGGAGTGGGCGTCATGCGCGCGCCCCATCACGACAACCACTACATATGGTACGTGGGTGAAACTGCCTGTGGTGCTTAAATTCTAATTTATTTTCAATTCCTCACTCTGTGGAAGACAAAGCAAGACGTCATGACTCGAAAGTTGGGCGGTGCGTAGAGAACGGTATGTCTTAACACTGAATCTAATGAAATATACAGTTTATTTTTTTAATAATGAAAAGTTCATGGTTTTGTCAAAATACTTTAAATAAATGAAGTAGTAGCGCATTTGTGCGTTTGATTCCCACCCGAAGGAATCGTCGCTCTGGTAATGCAACAAAGAGCGGCTACTCAATTTTCGCCATTAATTATAACTAGTTATATATCACAAGGTAAAAAGCTTAACAAAACAAAAACGTTTTGTATGTATTACAAGAAATTCTTATTTGTTTTATTTAGCTTTACTCTATATTAAATGTGGGTTAAAATACTCCATTCTCCATTTGCCGTTCAAATTAAATACACTGCGTGATGAGTAGCGGAACTCAACGCCGCACTTTATCTTACCAGAATGAGTAAAGGAAAATAATTCATGGCCTCGAATGAGAAACGAGCCCACATCCATCGTGTGTGTGTGTACTACACAGCGCTGTCCTATTACGACCAATGACTTTTTTTATGCCTATTATTTATATACATAGTTTTAATTATTTTTTACAGGAACCGCAAAGACTCAGTGGTGTGAGTTCCACCATCGCTCCTATAAAGATAAGTCGGTATTCATTAATCTATTGTTAATATTATATATTAATTGACTATTTATAATTATAATATAAATAAATTTAAATACAAATTTTAGAATATAATATGTTTTTTATTTTTCTGTAGATTATAAATATAATTATTAATGATGATATAATGATAAACGGCTTTTATATAAGAAAATTTTCATATGAAAATTGTAAATTGTGATATGAATGGTTTTATTAATTAATGATAATGATAAGGTTATTACGTTTGTAATGTTTTTGATTACATGCTATAATTATATTGAGTATATCTAGACTTATCTTGTCTTTGAATTACCTATCCCTTACTTAAAGTGCGTCTAAAATCTCATTTGCATTAGCATTTTTATAAATATTTCTTTTATAATAAAACAAATATAGAACATTTCTTTCGCTTTACTTTGGGTACATCCCCGAAAGCAGCGTAAGCAGAGGGAACCTTGTATTAAGACACTTCGTCCCCTGTTAATCCTAATAAACTATTCGGCTTATTAATTTTCTTTTTAGTTTTATGCAGTCGGGGTTCTGTTTTTTAAATATTTCTTTATTTTTTTGTAGTATTGTAATAAAAATATATGTATTGGTTTTTGTGTGGATGGTAGCGGGATTTTTGAAAATTAAATTTGCTTAAGTAGCTGGCGGTGGCGAAGTAGCTTTATCCACATGGCTCTCTTCCTCCCCCTCGTCCCCCTCTTCCTCCAAGTCCCCTTCTTCCCCGTCCCCGTCAGCTTCTCCATCAGCTTCTCCACCGCCTTCTCCATTAGTTTCTCCGTCAATAGTGTCATTGTCTGCTATGCTGACGCTTTCGTCGATTGCCTCATGGTCGTCTTTGTTTTCGTGACGTTTTTGCTGAAATTATTGCGAATTATTATTTTTAACGTAGTATTTGTAATAATCCATTTCTTTGGGGTCTAGGGTAGCGAGAACTTAGTGTTAAGATCCTCTAGCATTCGTTTTTCAGTTTATTTGAGACATTTAATTTTGGGTCATGGAAACAACATTCAGGGAAACAGGAAGACAGTTATATATTTGAAAAGCTAAAAGACCAAAAATAAATAGACAACCTTCTTCTTCTTCTTAGATTTTGGTTTCGGTTTAACCTCGGGTTCACTATACCCTGCTGGGAAGAATCGTTCGCACTCTTCCATGCCCATCACATTATCCTCGCTCACATGTAAAGGTCCAAGGGTCATCAGCTCCTCAGGAGGACCTTCTGGAGGAATGTCCTTAGGATCGACAAGTGCAGGTTCGACAACTCCGACGGCTATCATTAGGACTATTGTTTCGCAACTGTAATTTTATGTTGATATAGGAAGAAGTTAGGTTAGATTGAAAATTTTAATTAACAACACGAATGTTACATGATAATGATATTATGTAAAGTAGAATATGTAAGGACATGTAGTGTCATGCCGTGTGTGTGCCACATATGCAGCATTTCGAACTCGCTCAACAGATGGCACCGTACAAGTTCGGTCTGTTTATGAATCGCGCTGGCAAGAAGTTCTACAATTCAGTGACGACCCTCGTTTTCTATAAAATAGTTATCGTGTGCAGCCTTCCTGGACGTCGCCGGCGCCTTCGACCGCGTCTGGCACCCAGGCCTTCTGACGAAGATTCTCCGTACCGGAACCCCGCACCACGTCGTCGCCGTCCTAGCCGCCTTTCTCGACGGCAGGACCTTTCGCGTCAGAGTGGAGAGTGCAGTTTCCCGCAGCCACCTGATCGCCGCCGGGGTACCACAGGGCAGCTCACTATCCCCTGCCCTGTATGCCCTCTACACGGATGACATCCCGCTAGAGCAGGGCTCGACGTTGGCGCTCTACGCCGACGACATCGCCCTGCTCGCGAAGAGCCTGACGGCCGTCCACGCCGCCACCAAACTCCAGCGAGCACTCGACCTGCTCCCCCGCTGGCTGTCGGAGTGGAAGCTCACCCTCAGCGTGGCTAAAACCCAGGCAATCTTGTTTGGAGGCCACCTGAGATTCCCTCCTCCGCTGCGCCTGCTGGGTGCGCCTCCCACCACCCGGCCTGGAGATGCCGCAACACTTGCCGAAACGGACGCAAGCTCTTCGAGGACGCCGAAAAGCATGGTTACGTAGTGGAAGGACCAGATCAACCAACCCACTACGCCCATAACCGCAACCACCTCCCCAGCACTATAGACCTAGTGGTGCACAGAGGACTGGATTCCAAACCGGTGACACTCGAGGCGCTGCCTGACGCCTACGGTTCTGACCACTTACCAGTTTTGGTCACGATTCCGGAACGTCCCGTATCGGCTGCACGTCTACCTATGAGAAGGCCCATACATTGGCCTCGCTTCGAAGCCTTAATGGAAGAAAGGACGCCACCGCGCTCCGAGCCGCTGAACGACCCTCCCAGTATTGACCGACTGGTGACGGATATCACGGTGACGATGCAGGAAGCAATAGTGGAAGCCACTGCACCTCCGTACACCCGAAGACTCCCACCGATCCCAAGGCGAATTAAGGCTCTTATTGACAAAAAGAGGAAGATGCGCATCGAGTGGCAACGGACACGTGAGCCGGCTACCAAAACCAAGCTGAACCGCTTGATCGAGCGGATTCGCTTGGAGCTGGAGTCGGCTGCCGCAGACACCTGGGAAGCGAGGATTGACGAGGCCAGTGAGGATCAGCCCTCCTTGAACAGATTGTGCCGCCAACTCACAAAGAAGGCCCCACCGCTCCGACCACTGTATCACCCCGACGGCACGCTGCGCTATGACTCCCAGGACAGGGCCAACATATTGGCAGACCACCTGGAGGGTAAATTCCAACCCAACCCAAGCCAGCGCCCAGAGCGACACGCCGTGATTGAGGACCAGGTGCTATACCAACTGGATTCACCACCAACACCACTACCGCCACCGCCATTTATGTCCCCGTCGAGCGTCAGGAGGGCCATTTCTTTGCTCAAACCGAGGAAGGCTCCAGGGATCGATGGTGTGACCAACGGCGCGCTGCGACACCTCCCGTTACGGACCATAGCAGCACTGACCAGGCTCTTCAACGCGATCCTGCGCCTGGGCTACTTCCCCCAGGCGTGGAAGGAAGGCCTGGTCGTCATGATTCCTAAACCAGGCAAGGACCCCAGAAAGCCGTCGGGCTATCGGCCCATAACTCTACTCAGTGCGATGTCCAAATTGTTTGAAAGGCTGCTACTCCCACTCATCCAGGCGCATCTCCACCCACGCCCTGAGCAATTTGGATTTCGCCCGGGCCACTCCACGACGCTGCAGATAGCGAGAGTGGTTCATTTTGTAGCTGCAGCAACCAACAGGAAAGAGAACGCGGCAGCCATTTTCCTCGACGTTGCCAGCGCTTTTGATTGCGTCTGGCATACCGGACTACTCTGGAAGATTGCTAGCGCCGGAGTCCCCTACCACATCCTCAGGATCCTCGCCGGTTTCCTCCGCGGCAGGACCTTTCGGGTGAGGGTAGACGGCGCTGTGTCTGAGGCCCATAACATCCAAGCAGGCGTCCCGCAAGGAAGTACACTGTCGCCCTCCCTGTACTGCACATACACAGATGACATCCCACTCCACCAGGGCGCGGAATTGGCGCTCTACGCCGATGATATCGCGCTCCTGGTGAAATCACTGAAGCCGACCCACGCTGCCATTAAGCTACAGCGTGCCCTAGATTTGCTTCCGGACTGGCTAGCGGAGTGGAGGTTGAAGCTGAACGTGGCCAAGACTCAGGCCATAGTGTTTGGGTGCCACAGGCTCCCTCCTCCGCTAGTCCTCCAGGGTGAGCGCATCAGGTGGACTCCGAATGCCACGTATCTGGGTGTCGTAATAGACAAAGGTCTACGGATGACGGCCCAGGTCAAGAAGGCAAGAAACGCCGCAAGGGTAGCCCTCCACCTTCTGCGGCCGGTTCTTCGCTCCCGTTTGCCTCTCCGTACCAAACTTGCCATCTACAAAACATACGTCAGACCTCACCTGACGTATGCCTCTCCGGCATGGTACGCGCTTTGCAGCGCGAACCAACGGCGCTTACTACAGGCAACCCAGAACGTGGCACTCCGGCACGTTGTCCAGGCCCCCCGATTCGTGAGGAACGCCACCATACAGCGTGACCTCCGCGTCGAGAGGCTTGAAGATCACGTCGTCCAGCTCGCAGCTCGCGCCTTTCACCGTGCTGATGTCTCGGATTTCCCTCACATTCGTGACATCGCACCGTGGCACACCCGCCCACCGGATATACGCCGACTCCCGAGGGACATCCTTCCCCCTTCCGATTGCTGAGCTGCAGCTCCGGTCGCTGGTCGCCTAAGCTGGGCCTCCTCTGGGTTACCAGGGGTCTCACCCGGCTGGGCTGCCCGAGCAGCATATAGCTCCTCCTCTCCCGCTCCACTTTCCCCCAGTCCCTAGGACACAACTGCAGGGCCTTGGCCCACCCCAACGACGCGCCCATGGCCATGGGCGGAGAAGAACACCACGGTCTGAGGGCTCAGCCCTGGAACCGTCTCCCCTCTCCCCCCGCGGGGGGCTGAGAGAAGAATATCACAGCTGCTGGGTGAGCAGGTTCCCTGGAGAAAGGAGATCACTTACCTGGGCGTAACCCTTGACAGGAGGTTGCAGATGTCCAGGCAGGTGAAGAAGGCCGCTGCTGCTGCCAAGGTGGCGTTATTCCACCTCCGCCCGCTGCTGCGCTCCAAATTACCGCTGCGCACGAGACTTGCCCTCTACAAGTCCTACGTGAGGCCACACCTCGTATACGCCGCCCCGGCCTGGTACGCGCTCGCAAGTGCGCCCCAGCGCAAGGTCCTACAGGTGGTCCAAAACGTCGCCCTCCGGCGCGTCACCCAGGCTCCCTATTACGTTCGGAACACCACCATCCAGCGCGACCTCAGAATAGAGAGCCTGGAGGTACACATCGGCCGGCTCGCGCGCAACGCATACAGCCGCGCCGATGCATCGGACCACCCACATCTCCAGGACATCGCGCCATGGCATTCCAGGCCACCGGACAAGATGCGCCTACCAAGGGATATCCTCACCCTACCTAACTCCGCCTCCTGAGCTGCCCCTTTCGGTCGCTGGTCGCCTAAGCTGGGCCTCTCACGGGTAACCGTGAGTCTCACCTGGCTTGGCTGACCGCCCAGGGGGCACACAGCTCATCCCTTCACCATGACTTCCCCCCCCCCCCAGTTGACCCCCCAGTTAACCCGATTCCCCCTTGGCTCCCAGGCCATCCCCTAATGACGCGGCTATCGTAATAGCCGCCGCGAGACACCGCAGAAGAAGGGCAACCGCCCTGTACTGTTTCCCGGCGCAAGCGCCGGACGAATGAATTCCAAATAGTTATCGCTTCTCGGCCTTTTGGCTAAGATCAAAGTGTAGTATCTGTTCTTTTCAGCTTAATATCTGAAAGTTCCCGCACCGCGGGAC